>JAXQQM020062256.1:0-50254 GCA_034641835.2 Pinus albicaulis
TTTTTGCAAACAGCATCCCACTCTGGCTCTATTCCTAAGACTTTGCTTCGGTCATAAAGACCCTGCCAATGATCCCCACTCACTATAGAGCAGTGAGCAACAGCAAGCATCTCACTAAAACACTTTATAGTCAAATACATCTGACTTTTCCTCCTCTCTGGTTTTGTGTTTAGCCGATCCAAACCTAAACATGTGATCGGAACATCATAGACTTTCTTCTTTTGATCTAGGTTGAGAACCAGTCCTAGTAGCTTCCCTTCGACCGGTTGGAGATTGAGGAGCAAGCCCCTACCCGAAATGATATATCATAGGTTTATGCTAAGTTACGGGGCCAGAACAAGGTAGGAAGCATAAAAGACAAGTGCCGAGACATCACTTACAGTTACAGATCAATATTTAGTTCCATATCCTGGAGCAGATACTCAAGGGACTGTATATTATGTTGATCCTGATCTAGATTATGATGTTACAAATCGAGACCCAGAAGTAGGAGTTGATTGTGTAGTTGGTTCTTATCTATATTTAATCCAAGTGAAGCTATATTCTACAGAGCGAGAACGGGCGTACCTTCCATCTCGAGAGACATATTCTAATTTCGAGATACGTGACCAAATAGATCTCTTTTTTATTGTTATTACTAAAGTGTACCCTAAGCGTTAACCACATGTGGAAAACAGCCCGTCAAACCCAAATTTCACCTCAACCTTTTAAGGAGGTGGGAGCCGCATGAATTTATTTGTGCGCTAAGCCCACCAAAGATATTTCAGAAAATCTGTTGGTCCAATCAGCCAAACCTTCTTTGGGCCTCAGATCAATTAATCAAAATCTAAACAAATCTATCCACTAGCTCACACGGCTCCTTCCGTGGGCTCAAACTGACATGGTTCCCTGAGTGGATATAGGCTGGGAACAGCTCCTGTGAAGGCTGTGTGTTACTCGTAAGGTAAGGTCACTTACCCGAGATAGCGAAGGTAATAAGGTAAGGTCCCCGGTCTTGCAATTGCTCCCCCGTCACCTAAGTGATGATAAGAGTAGGAATGTTGTCACTGGAACGACCGCCAATGTTGGGGACAATAGTTATGGAATTGAGATAACCAGATGAAACACCAGATACCTAGTCCCACCATTGGCCTAAGGACCGACCTCAGAAATAATAACTCCTTTTAGAAATGGGAAGGTAGAGGAAGGAAATACTTGTCTGATGCAAAACAAATTATACAATAAAGGATCTACCAAGTCTGAAGCCAAGTTAGCCTTAGCACTCAATCCCGCCATCTTATATAATAGGAGGGAGCTTCAAGGGCTTACAATCCACTCCATCTCAGCACACAAGATCATTAAAGTAATTTCATTCTTCACCTAAGCACCTTCACTGCACCCTAAGTTTTTCACAACTACTAGATTCCAAATTAAAATAGTGCATCACTACAATGTACTTATCTCTTAATCCCACGTGCCCACTGGCTGCTGATCATTTTGTGAATGGCTTCCTCGTAACTTCCATGCTATAAGTTCATATACATGACAGACTGGAGAAAAAACTAATCTGATCTATTAAGTAAATTGTTAACATTAGATTCACAAAAATTTTGGTGAATCCAAAACCTATACCATCCATCCCAGAGTACCAAGGATGCGGAGTGCTTCAACTCTCAAGGGCTTTCGAAACTTGTTGTATTTAATCCATCCGAAAGAACGTGCTAACAAAATCGATGCTAAATGCTAAAGACATATCCTTAGAAGTATACCTCGCAACCGAGCAAAGGTATCCTCATAGTAAACTCCTCTGTAGAATCCTGTAGAATCCCCTCACTATGAACCAAGCTCGCACTTATCTATGTCACACAATGCATGCTTCACTCCTCAGAAGCCTTCACCCCGGGCCTTCCCGGCCAGCACAAAGGCAGAAAAGTTGTCTTGTAACTCACACGGACCACGTCCTCACCTCCAAACCTAAAAATCCCAGACAGTCGCATCAACACCCTGTGTGCCAACTGTTGTCTCCTCCTCCACTCCACCCGTTGGAAGCTCCCGCACTGCAAGACCATGCAACCTCATCAGAACTTCACGTCCCGGCTCACTACTATCTTCCTCTCGAGATGGAACATAGATCTGTAGTTTTAGAGTACTCACCGTAGCCAACTAGAAGACCCTGTAAATTGGGGGGTTGAAGCTTCGTCCTCTTCTCCTCTGGAACATGAATGTAAACTATACTCCCAAACACCCTGAAATGAGTCACATCTGGTTTATCCCCAATGAAATATTCCTAGTATTGTCCTCGAACACTCTGTGAGGACACTTGCTAAGTATGTAGACTGTTGTACAACATGCCTCTGCCCAAAAGAAACATAGGCAGATCTAAGTAATGAACCATAGACTTAGCAGTATCTACTCTGGACCTATTCTTTCTTTCGGCAACCCCATTTTTATGCGGGTGGTAAGGCACTATAAACTCTATCTTTATCCCTGCTTCTCTACACAAGGAATCAAAATCATTGGAGGTATACTCCCCTCCATTGCCTGATCTCAATACCTTGATCTTCCTACCAATGTGGTTCTTAATAAGAGCTTTTCACTCTTGGAACCTGTTAAAGACCTCATCCTAGACTTCATAAAAGAGATCCAGGCTTTTCTGGAAGAATCATCAATGAAAGTGAAATAAGAAAGATTACTTGTCAATGAAGCTGATGACATGGGTCCACAGACATCTGAATGAATCAGATCAAGAATCTCTCTTGATCTCTGCTCACTGCTTGGGAAAGCAGCCATGGCATGCTTGTTGAGTGCACATCCCTTTCACACTGCTCTCCTCTCCACCTTTAAATCATGAAATCCAACCGCCATATCTTTCAGAGGAGGCAAAGATCCATAGTTCAAGTGACCGAACCTTCTGTGCCAAAGCTCACACAAATTGTTTCTACTAGTAAAAAAGGCTCTCTGCTTCATAGGATCTACTAGCAATCTGTAAAGGCCACCCTCTATCACTCCTTTGTCCAAAACTTTAATAGAATGCAGGGCTATTACTTTTGATGATAACTTCCTGATCATCAAACTAAGCCCTGCACTTAAAATCTGTTATACAAGAAACTGGAAGTAGATCTTTATTCATACCAAGAACATACAATACCTCATGCAGCTCCAGAACTTCTCCTGCTGGCATACAGAATGAGATAGAACCCAACTGTAACCGGGTACTTGCAATCATCACCAAGCTCCACCTACATGGTGGTATCTTGTTCCTCTAACCTGAAGAAGGCCGATCTGTTTGTTGTCATATGTCTTGAGGCTCCACTATAAACATACTGCCCAACACCTGAAACTGTGTTGGTGGAAAGGCATAACACCATGGCAAAGGTTGTCTCAAGCCTGGCAGTCAACTCGTCCACACCTGAAGCTTCTTCACTTCCTGCAAACTCTTTTTGCTGCTATTGCTGCTTACCGTTCCCCTTCTTCTCAAGACACTGAAAAGCATAGTGGCATAAGGGCTCGTTATTAGATCGTATGAAAAGCGCCTTCTTAGAATGTAAGGGAAAGCAGGAAGAAGAATATCATTGTGAATACGTATATAATAGGCTCGGGATTTCACCCGAGTGCATGGTGAATCAACCTTTGGCTAGCGTGTGTTTCTCGGCAGGTGTTGCCAAGACATTGTCGGTAATTCGACATGTTGTGCAGGTCCCCAGTTCGATTCCCACGGGGTCAGGCGCACTAAGTCTATGCCGCCCACTTTACATTGGGTACCATCCTTGGAATGAGGGGAACTGCCCGAGAGTTTCCCGAGGAATTATTTCAAAGGAAAAACAAAAAAGAGCCAACTTATTATTAATTAAGAATTGAATGTTCTATTTTGTCATTATTATATTGTATATTTAGACTATCTTCTTTATATATATGAATACGCCTAACAAGGCTATTCCACACAAATCTTGATTGAACTTCATCATCAAACTGGGTGAGCGACGATGGACGAGGAAGACCTGGTGGATTACTCTCTAGATCCACTATAGGTGTCGGCTAAGGACTCCATCTTCACCTCTCAAGAGGAGTTTTGGCGGAAATGGGTTTATAGAAACGATGAAGCTTGACGAAGCGAGGGTGATAGAGGTTATGACATCTCTAGGGCAAGAAGCACCCCACGGGATGATTATTAGAAAGGTTTTTAAGAAGGTAATATATTCTGTATTAACACCAAGGTTTTCTCTTAAGGCTAGTAGTGTATGAGTTCAACTTCTACTTTCCCACTACTACCTTCTAAGTTGATCCTTCTAAGATAAGCCTTATGAGAATTATATAGAGGTAACTATCTATCGTAGTGGTAAGTTTCACTAAGGAAGGAACGTAACCATAGAGAGTGTAACCAGCTAACTAAAGAAGGATGTAACAAAATATAAAGGATGGAACGGAAACAATAAATAGCTAGTGAGTGGTGAACCGACTAAAGAACGAGAAGAATGGCTGCATAGAATCCGGAACCATATAGAAAGGATGTCCCGTAAAGGATGGCTCGGACCCATATGTAACAATACGTAACCTACTAAATAAGGAAGGGTGAGGAAGGATGGCTTGGCAGGTTATATAGTTTTATGGCTGTCTGTCTGAATAAATGAAAGAAGTAGTTGATTAGGTTCCGAACCATCGTAGCGGTAGGAGAGCTTGCCTTATGACTTTCCTTCCTCCCTCGTGAATTCTCGAGCTACCGATTAGAAAACCCGGATATAAACTGTATTGCCGTTAGGCCAGCCAAGATAAATAAACTACCGGGGGTGTGGAAAGGGCAGGCGGAGCAACTACCGGGTAATGGAAGGAGGAGCTATGGATCGACCTTCCTTCCGGCCAATCAAAAACAAGAGCTAATACACCACCCACCCTCGGTCCAGCTGGCTAGCTAACTGACAACTGATAACCGTTAGGCCAAAGCAGGAAAGACAACCCGAATGTTAGACCAGCCACCAGGGTAGCTCTAACAATCCAACTTCTCATCTCCTGATGTCTCAGCAGTCTCCATTTGTTGGAAAATGGGGGTAGGATTTTCTATTCCAAGTGGGTGTACTTAGGTAATGTGGTGCTAATGCGGACTTCTTATTGGATGGCAGCTGCATGGCTAAATCAATATGCTGCTCATATGTAACCAAGATGTAACCAAGAATGTCTTCTGGTTCAACCAATCAATGGGGGAATAACTTATTTCTCCTTCTTCTTCCCGGCTATGGACAAGTTACATGTAGATATGCGCGATATCGTATATCACATTGTATTGAGTTCTTGTTACATACAGGAGACCCTGCTGTTTCTACCCTGCTGTTTCACTATTTATTATCTGATTTTATCATGCGGATGTGACCTCCACTAACTCACCCACGCCACGGCCTTATGCTAGAAGTTCCCGATGGGATCTCCCACGGACTCATGCTGTTGAATCCATAACGTCCTCTGATAATGCCAACCCCTATGCGGTAGTGGAACCTCGTGGTGGATCTTGGTAGTGGAATCTCGAGCCCTATCGGTTGGTTGTGAAACCTCCTCCTCATGGTGCCATATCGGTTGTGTAACCTCGTTCGTGCCCTACCCTTACCCTCTTGGTTGAACCTCATCTCACCTGTTTCCGTACATAGAGTGGGTAAAGTGGGTAAAGCAGTACAAGTATCGGCTGTATGCTATTGCAATAAGACCCTATTACAATTCTCGTTCCTCTCAGCTGAAGTTGGAAAGGGTGCAGGGGCATACCCCAGAGAGAAAAACTTCCTTAAATGGCATGCCCCAGGAAAAGAAAAGAATCCATACCGTTTATTCATTATTCAGTGGACCTGGTCGACTAAGTAGCAGATTATTAAGTTTTATAGCCCGCATCCCGACCAGAAGCTAGCATGGAGCCTGTAGAGGTAGTAGCAGATCCGGTTCCAGGGCCAGTTTACAAAGATAGAGAAAAAGATCCAGACCCATAGCCAGCATAGGTAGAAGATGAAGTTGACCGAGTCAAAACAGCAGTAGATCTGGCACCACCAGCACCAATGGCAAGGGAAGCAGCACCTCGACTAACATTCTTTCCTGTTCCAGCTCCTTAGCCAATAGATTCTAGCTCCTTAGCCAATAGATTCTAGCTCCTTAGCCAACAGATGCAGTTCTCGGTCCAGATTCAGATGCAGGCCTTTTATGCGATTTGAAAGGCAACTCAAGAGCCATAGCCTTTTCTAGTTAACCCATTGTTGGATCCAAATTCATATGTGGATCCTATACCATCTCGTCCCTCTTCGTGTATATTTCATCCAGGATCCGGCCCCATAGCTAGTTATCGAACCCGTTAAAGCCATATCCATATGCTTCAGGCGCGGATAAAGATCTAGGTCCTACAAGAAAAGAGTCCCTAGTGGTGGATCCCCCAAAGCAGAAGTAGTTTCTCTTGTTGACCAAGAAGTAGTCCTAGTTCAGGTACCATAGCCCATTCGAAAGTAAGTAACAGAGTCCCTATCAGATCAATATGTTGTTGCAAGGCCAGTAGTGGAGTACCGAGTTCAATATCCAAGCGCTGGGGTGAAGGCCATAAAAAATACAAAAGCAATAGACCTATATTGAAAAAAATGAACCAAAGAATTTCAACAGGTTTGTGACCTGAGGCAGTAGTATTGACTGATAACCCTTTCTTATCCTTCCATCTCTCCCTTGACAAACATTGATTCTCAGCTAATTACGTATTAAAACGAATGAATGCATAATATTATATCTCATTCAATTGAAATTACTATGTTTTTAATTCTGAGTGATTGATCATCGTGCAGATGGTGCACAGCACACTCGACTGAAAGGTCATACAATATCGTTTTATCATTTTTGATTTCACTTTACTCCCAATCCGATTTATTATTTACTCGACGAATTTAGAATTCTGTGTGAAGCAGTTCAATGCCTCGCCAGACGTAAATAATGTATCGTGATTGCGTTCTAAGGGAAGGTTCTTTATTGCTCACCCATAAAGGACCGGTTAGGGTGACACTATTCGTATGTAGAGGGTGAGGGTGAGCCAGCCGAACTCTCGACAATAGGCCCGAAGGGTGCTAACGCACGCTCGACTAAAAAGCCGCCATCGACTCGGCCGAGGTTACGAGGTCGAGTAGAGGTACGGTAGTAGTCGCTTGACTAAAAGGCCTCCATCGCCGCTATCGCTATGACGAGGATGCGCATAAAGTCACCACTCATTTACTCCACCTAATTCCCATCTCGAGGTCACGATCGACTTCTTCATCATCCATCATTATGCAAGTGATAATGAGCAAAATGAAAAGAAAGAATTAAACAAGGGAATGAGGTGGCTGGCAAAGATTTGAGATCAGAAAATAGTGTTAACAAAGGAGTGATTCACCTGAATTTACATCAACTGAATAATGCTAATTAGAAGAACTTAGACGTGGACGTTTCACCCTAGCTTTCTGTTCATGAAATACTTCGTGAAAAGCCATAAGGCAAGCATAATTACATCTATAATGATATAGATCTTTATATACGATATTCTACGATAGGGTATGATCTATTATGAGAGCCTAAAGTGTAATTACATATATAATTCATGACCAACAACGTAGCCTTACCACCAAATGCATATTACTTACGAGCATTTCGAGTTAGACTAATTTGATTTCATTTTCAACTGATTAGGTTGGCCAAAAGGTGCAGCGGCCAGAGGGGACTGATCCGTCTTCTTAGTGGTGCGTTCCAACTGAGGAGTCCTACAAAAAAGCGTTCCCACCAAGCACTGACCCATCTTCTTAGAATAGCGTTCCCAGCCGACCCATCTTCCAAGAATAGCGTTCCCCAGATTACCCAGTCCGCATACCCGCCCCACATTCCGTTAAATAAGCTTTCCCCAGGACGCTTTCAGTTCAATCCGAAAGCCAACATCTGCCGATAAAAGCGTACCGTCATTAACCATCTCACGCCCCGATAAGTAGACAGCTCACGTCCCCATCAACTCCCCATCCATCGTACCCTTCATACACCTATAACTCCCAATACGAGCCATACAGAAGACTCATTTTATTTCTTACTTGATTTCGTCTCACGTCCCGATCATACCCATCTCACGTATCGATCATACACATCTTCTCTGCACACACATCTCGTACGATCGCTCTGATCTAATGGCCCAATAAAAGACACTCTCCGGTGGTTCTTCAGAGGTTGATGGCGGCTTTGGGGCCTCCTCACCATATGAATAGTGAGTGACTCCATCCCTTCTTTGGTCGGGAGAGTGCGTTCGTAGCCTCTCCGGTTGTCGGGACTGGAGAATGGCGAGGCTCACCCTGGAAGTAAGGGAACTGCGGTCGAGTTGATGGCGGCTTTTAGTCAAGCGTGCGCGGCGGCTCACCCTCACTTCTTTCGAGAAGGTGAGCGATAAATCCCTCTTCTTTTAGTCGAGAGTTCGTTACCTCACCCTACCGGGCCTCTATTTTTTAGGAAATAGAGAGATAAATCGATGGCGGCCTGAAGTCGAGAGTTCGGCAAGCTCACCCTCACCCCCTACCCCAAAATAGAGTTGTTCTTCTCCTCACACGTCAAGCTCACGATGGCGGCCTTTGAGTCAAGAGTTCGGTTGGCTCACCCTCATGGCCCCAGCATTCCCAGCTATCGGACCAATACAAGCCAGACTGACGAATTAGATCTATTAACTTATACCCATCTCACGGCCCAATAAGTGCCATCAAGAGATGATAATTTGCTTTATTTCAACTTGAAGTATTTCTCTCACTCTCCATCGAGGGCTAATATAGAGCCCTAATATAGAGCCCCAGAGAGGGCTAATATAGAGTTCTCCAATGACCTTGATAAGGTTTGTCGCTATATGAGACAAAAAAGTTTCAATCACCCTCTGCTTAAGGAAAATGGGCTTTAGTGCTTTGTCATATAGGTGGTTGAGTCTCGAAAAGTGTTTTTCATATTCATACATATTTCCATTATTTCATAGCCATTTGACCTAAAACCCTACATCAAGTAACCATTTTCATAAATATATGGGTTAGGATCCTTGTTTTCCAAAGTTATTTATTTTATGTATTTTAAGTGAATTTATCATTAGAAACTAGAAAATTAACATAGTTTCATATATCTATATATGTGTTATGAGTTTTGTGACATGTGTAGGTCAAAAGGAGACTTCTAGAAGACCCTTATGTAGCACTCTAAGGCCAAATTCGAATTTGGTTGGAGAAGATTATGGGATCAAGAGGATATGTGTCTCACTTCCTTGTTGTATTGAAACTCTAAGAGGATATGTGTCTCATTCCTCAAGTTGTGTTGAAACTCTAGAAATACATGTGTCTTATCATTTCCTATTTTGATTGTAACTCTAGAGATGAAGGGAGAGATTCATGGACTCCCATTAATGAGATGACTCCTCATATTTTGTATAAATAGGAGAAGCTTTCTCCTATCATAGGTAATGAAAAGGTAGTGAAAAAAATAGTGAAAAATAGGAGAAGGAAAATAGAGAGTGTTTTGTAACAAATCTTAAGATGGAATGGGATGTAGATTTGTGAAGTTTTTCAATAAAGAAGTTCCTTGATGGTGTTTTGATTACAATTTTAAGGAGCTGAAGAAGGATTACACCAAATTGGTAGCAGAGGGCCCCTGCTATTCAAGGAGGTTTTGCATATTTTCTAGATAAGTTGCTTTCAATTCTGTTTTGTCATCTTTCCTTACTTAGATTGCTTTATGAAATCATAGCTTTTAGCATAATTTTTCATGCTTTATACTGCTGTTAACTGATCAGTGTCTTTGTCCTAGATTACAGTAGGCAGCCCGGGCATTTGCACATAGTTTTACAATGACTAATGACATGGAATCAATCTTGTCCTTCTGCTGATTTATTTTTCTTAGCTTTTAATTCCAGCACTGTTTTATTTATTTCAGTTTTGTACATTTTCTTTATTAGTTAGATTAGATATTAAATTATTCATGTCATTATTAGTTACCTCCGAAAGCCATAGCGAGACTAATGGTGAGGGATTGAAGTATGAGTGTGTAGTTTGATATTAGATTATTTTTCTGCAAGTTAGATATTAAATTGCTCATGTCATTATCAGTTACCTCCGAAAGCCATAGCGAGACTAATGGTGAGGGATTGAAGTATGAGTGTGTAATTTGATATTAGTTTATTTTCTGCAAATTAGATATCAAATTGCTCAAGTTGTTTATGATTACCTCCGAAAGCCATAGCGAGACTAATGGTGAGGGGTCAGAATATGAGTTGATGTAATTTGATTTTAGCTTTACTTTGCTTGCAATTCTTGGATTTCTTTGAGCACAGTTTCTTTTGTATTTAGACAGTAGCAAGGGTAATGGGTTTCATGATCAATAGTTCATTGTTTGTTTGACTAGTATAGTGGCACATTTTCATTTTCTTTTAGGAATTAATTTTTTCATTGCATGTTTTAAAACCCTTTTGAAGTTTGAAGTTTGGGAAATCATTATAAAGGACATCATTTCCTTGAACATTTATATCCATACTTGTATTTTAGGATTTCCATCTCACATTAGGAAACCAACCAAGATAAAAATCCCCAAGATAAATAAAAAACCCAAAAACAACAAAAAGTAAGAGATAGGTTATCTTGCACATATAGTGCGCCACACTTCGTCAGCTTACGAATCCCGGATTGACAAATTAATGTAGCAATTTAGGACACACTAAATTGACCAAACATTTTGGCGCCGTTGCCAGGGAAGTGTAACTAGGTAGCCTTATTTCTTATATCTAAAAAAAAAAAAATTAATAATTCTTGAGTATGCTCTCCTCCTGCACTTTGTGTGATCTGGAGGATCAGAAAAAAGATTGTTATGTAAAAAAAAAATTAATAATTCTTGAGTATGCTCTCCTCCTGCACTTTGTGTGATCTGGAGGATCAAAAAAAGAATTGTTATGTGAAAAAGAAAAAGAAAAAAAGGAGACAATAAACTTCATCATTTCAATTGATTCAATAAAATTTAAAAAAAAAAAAATTCAATAAATCATTTTGTTTAGTAAAACATATATGTATATTTTTAATTTTTGAAAATATAACATATGTAGTTTTATTAACAAAACAAATTAAAAAAAAACAAACAAATCAATAAACAAAAAAAAACCAACGCAATGGCCATGGCCTTTGAAAAACTTTGAACTATAACAAGACCTCCGAGCCATAAGCCTGGCTACAAACCTGCAATCAAAACTTAAACCACAGCGATTGAATTAGTAAGTGATTCATAGAAAATGCAGCAAACACGGCATTAAAGAAACAATTCATTAAGCCATACAGCGACAAACCCAACTATCTCCTTCAAAAAAATTCACACTGTCAAATTTGATTTGAATATTCAAATCTAATCAGTTTCTATAAATCCTATTTCTGGTGAAAGTTGCTTTGTTCATCAGCTTCCATAGATTCTTGTTTGAGTGACTTTTATTTGAAGATTGTTGCAAATCAGAGGCTGCTTTAAAGGATGCCCAAAGAGAGGTAGATTTAGCGTTTGTTGAAAGAGATCGTGCTCTGAAAGCTCTTCAAGATTCTGTCAAAGATCATGAAACTGAGCTTGCGGCCAGGGCTGTGTCTCTCATAGATGCAGAACAAAGGATTAAAAACATGGTAATGAAACTTGAGTCAACAAAAGCTCATCTGCGATCAGAACAAGAAGCATGGCAGAGTACTCTCTTGAATGTTCAAGAAACATGGCGTTTAAAATACGAGGCTCTAGAGGTTCAAACAAGCAAAATGGCTATAACAGGCTCAGGTGAAGACATAAATTCATTCAGGATGAACTATGAAAAACTTGAGGAGGAGCATGATTCATTTCGAGAAATGGCTAGCAAAATCATTGAGGCAAAGGACCATGAAATATCTCGCCTTTTAGATGATAATAACAACCTACAAAAATCATTGTGTGCAAATCATCTGGTGAAGAAAGACCATAGCAACAATCAAGCTTCAGCACAACAAGATTCATCTGTATATGTTGTTGCAGTGGCAGAGCAGCAAATTTTGATTAGTCGATTAGAAGATGACTTTAAAGCTTACAAGAATCGTGCTCATGCTCTAAAAAAATTTTCAAAATCAATTTCACAGCCGAATGTAGCAATTTAGGAAAACGCAAAACAGAGAAAAACGTCAAACTTTGAAAGCACGATTTGGCCAAATGGAGGAGAATTTGAAAAAACTAAAACATGGGTTTTTTTTCCAATAGGGTCAATTAGATAACCCAGAAATCGTTTTACGAAATTCGTGGCGGTCTGGGATAATTTCTCGGTTCTTTGAAGCCCATTTTTGCTTGCCGCGTGACGAAAAACGGTTTTGTTTGCACAGTGGAGAGTTTGAACAGCACTCTGCATTGATTTCACCCATAATCTGAGAAAGAAGAATTTTAATTGAAATCAAAGTCTTATCGTGGCATTCAATCCACATTCCACACAATTTTGAGTTCAATTCGACTTCGTTTTCTGAATGTTGGATTTCGTTGTGATTAATTACATCTCCTTTATCATCTGCCCAGCAATCGGAGCGCGAGGAAGCCTATCATATGATTGTTTCACACTTGAAGCTACAACCTGAAAATCATGAACGAGTCAAAGAATCTTGGTTTCGTAAGAAAGATCACTCTGACCAATACTTTCAGAAGTTTTATATGCGGTGATGAGGCTATGAAGATTTCTCTTGATCAACCATATTTCTTGCGGCATCCGATTCGTCGAGGCCATCTTAATGTTTCTCAGTTTTATCCAGTGCAGCAGATTTCTGAAGATCTTTACCGCATCTGGGATTGGATTTTAAGAGAAAAGTTGCATATATCTCAAAAGAATCGACATATGTTTTCTGCAGCTTTATTGTTTCAGAAACATTTGACAATCGTGAAATGAAAGAAATGTTGTTTGTGGTGTTGCGGACTTGCAATTCAATTCTGCTGTAAGATACATGCAAAGTATTCAATTTTTATTTTTAGTTTTCTTATTTAATAAATTGTTCTGTTTAATAAAATTATATATGTATATATATTTTTTAAAATGTAACATATATAAAATTATAAAAAATAAAATAAAATAAAATAAAATAAAAAAATTGTATTTTTCAATTTTGTTATTTAAAAAAAAAAAAATGCATTTCTCTTTTTCAATTTTGTTATTAAAAAATAAAATAAAAAAATTGCATTTCTCTTTTTCAATTTTGTTTTGATTAAAAAAAAAAAAAAAAAAAATTAATAAATTTGAATCAATGAAATGAATAAGTTATTTGCTCACTTTTCTGAAGGTATTGATTAATTTTGGACTGATGATGAAAGATGAATGGCTAACTTTTTATTCAATATTTTTAGCTACAGAAACCGTCGACATTCTGCAGCTAAAGTCCAATTCCACAGCTAAAGTCCAATTCCACAACTGTTCTCCAATTCCGCCGCTGAAAAACCTCATTGCTCAAATCAGCCTAACTTTCTCATACAAAATCAGATTTTGATGATTTAAGTATCGTTGGAAAGGTCTCAAAAAGATCTACACAATGAGAAATCCATCATTAGAGTTTGAAATGGTAAATAATGAAATAAATTGCTGAAAAGAAGCTACATTCAACTTGAGGCACTAATTCCAAAACATGTATAAATTCCTTTGATTTTTCCTTTGAGAACTTGTTTCATTAATACAAATTCTTAGTTTTGTGTGTAAATATCATAACTAGAGAGATTGATCACCTCTCTCCCTTTGATAATCTTACATTCCATTGCAGAAGAAGTATTAGTTTTTTGCAGGTTCCAGGAGGAAAGACAAATGACTACAAGAGAATGGTGTCTCTCTAAGAGACCAATTTGTTTCATAAGAGGATGATCAGCAACAAAGAGGAAATATGCTGATGCAAAATCAGATCCAAACACTTGAAAAACTTTCAGATACTATTGTCTCCATCACATTCATACCTCATAATAAACCATTCACCTCATTTCACTTCATATTTTCCATTTACATTCACATCCACTTTCCATTTCTTTTTGTCCATTCATAACCACAAATAAAAGCAAGAGGCTCATTCACATGCTTATTGCCCATTTCCATTTCTACTCTCCATTGCCATCTTCCATTTTTATCTTCCATTTCTTGTCATTTTCATTCCGCAAATAAGCCCTGCTTCAATGCAAATTATTGAGTCCATAGTCCTTTGAGTCTAAGTTCTTTGTAAAAACACCTTGAGGCTTGCATGCCTTAATGGCAAGTTCTCATGCTAACAAACAATGGGAATACATTAATGTCTCTTGTTCGTCAGATCTTCTAGGTGACTCGACATCAGCAAAATCATTCATACCTAGCAAGATGTGTTTGGGCATCTTGACTCTCATTGTCATCAATGGTGAGAGTTCTCATGTTGACTAGTGGCATCCATTAATGGCCACTAAGTCAACAATTTCCTACTATGTTCGACATCAGAACATCTTTTCACATAGTAGGAATTGTGCCAATGAGTTTTGAAGACACGAAGACTATTATTTTCAGCATTTTGGAGCAGATTCAGCAAGTTTTAGTAGGAGCAATAAAAGTCATCTTATCTCTTTATCCATGACTCCTCTTGTTCAGCCACTTGAAGAAGAATATGATCAGAATTTTGCAGCCACCACACATACACAACTCATCCACATTTAAGGTAAGTGAAGGTATGTTGTTTTCTAATTTTTAGTCATGTAATTCATTAGAATGCTAAAATTGTAACTTTGGAAAAAATTCCTCACTCCCTTTTCCACATTGTCATATCTTTAGTTGGGGGGGGAAGGGACATCATTTCATATCCACATGTCATACACTATCACACATTTTCATTTCATTTCCACCCACATATACTTCCCAACCAACTATTGTTGCAACATGATCCAAAAAATTATATGCCTTGCAAATGATCAATTCATTGATGAAGTAATTGATTCTAAATGTTTTCATGAACTTTGATGCAACAAAGAAAATAAAGCATTGTTACACAAGAACCATTGCTCAAAAAAAAAAAAAAAAAAAATGTTGCAATAAAATGTATTATACTTTGCCAAAAATAAAATATCAAGAAGCAAGTTTGGAACGAATCTATATGAGTCAAAACTCATAAAAGATCAACTCATGGAAAAATGAATCATTGCAATAGTTGCATGAGGACATGCAACAACTTCAGTTGGGAGTATGTTAGTCTGAAAAGTGTTCTCCATATTCATATATATTTCCATTATGTCATAACCATTTAGCTCTTATTTCATAGCCATATGACCTAAAACCCTACATCAAGTAACCATTTTCATAAATATATGGGTTAGGATCCTTGTTTTCCAAAGTTATTTATTTTATGTATTTAAAGTGAATTTATGATTAGAAACTAGAAAATTAACATAGTTTCATATATCTATATATGTGTTATGAGTTTTGTGACATGTGTAGATCAAAAGGAGACTTCTAGAAGACCCTTATGTGGCACTCTAAGGCCAAATTCGAATTTGGTTGGAGAAGATTATGGGATCAAGAGGATATGTGTCTCACTTCCTTGTTGTATTGAAACTCTAAGAGGATATGTGTCTCATTTCTTAAGTTGTGTTGAAACTCTAGAAAGACATGTGTCTTATCATTTCCTATTTTGATTGTAACTCTAGAGATGGAGGGAGAGATTCATGGACTCCCATTAATGAGATAACTCCTCATATTTTGTATAAATAGGAGAAGCTTTCTCCTATCATGAGTAATGAGAAGGTAGTGAAAAAATAGTGAAAAATAGGAGAAGGAAAATAGAGAGTGTTTTGTACAAAGCTTAAGATGGAATGGGATGTAGATTTGTGAAGTTTTTCAATAAAGAAGTTCCTTGATGGTGTTTTGATTACAATTTTAAGGAGCTGAAGAAAGATTACACCAAATTGAGAGGACTATCACCGCTATTCAGGAAAGTTTGCCTTTGAATGAGTTCTTTCAATTTGCTTTTATCATATTTCATATGATTTCACAAATCACCTTGGCACTAACTTTCATTTTTCATTAACTGTCTTTCTTCCAACTAACTTAGTGTCTTTATCCTAGTTACAGATAGGCAGCAGAACATTTTAGTTTTACAATGACTAATAAACAGATAATCTTATCCTTCTTTTGATTATTTTATTCAGCTTTTAATTCAAATATATATTAACTGTTATTTCAGTTTGTCAGTTTCTTATTAGTTGGGTCCAATATTCATTATATGTCATCATCAGTTACCTGCAGCCATCGTAGGACAATGATGAGGTGGAGAAATGGGGTTGAACAAGACATTAGGTTTTACATGCTTTGCTTGCAATTCTTGGATTTCTTTGAGCACAGTTTCTTTTGTATTTAGACAGCAGCAAGGGTAATGGGTTTCATGATCAATAATTCACTGTTTGTTTAACTAGTATAGTGGCACATTTTCATTTTAGGAATTAATTTTTTCATTGCATGTTTTAAAACCCTTTTGAAGTTTGAAGTTTGGGAAATCATTATAAAGGACATCATTGCCTTGAACATTTATATCCATACTTGTCTTTTAGAATTTCCATCTCACATTAGGAAACCAACCAAGATAAAAACCCCCAAGATAAATAAAAAAAAATCAAAAACGACAAAAAGTAAAGAATGGGGGGTTATCTTGCATATGGGTAAACGCATGATCGACTTACGAATCCCCAGATTGTCTAAATTAATGTAGTAATTTAGGACACACTAAATTTACCAAACATGTTGAGTGGCTAGAACATTATCAATCTCGGCATGCTACTCCTCGGGAGAAAGAGTTTCATTGGTTTTCCAGTAGAAGAGGAAGATCGAACAGAACATAGGGACAGAGAGAATGAAGTGGTTTGCCGCATGACTCGTAGTAGTAGGACTTGTGACTGAACGAGCCCTTGCGCAACATCCTTGCTTCTCTTTGATTGTCACATGGAGCGAAGGCAGAAGCAGCATTTCCAAAGCAAGCAAATCTCTCTCTTTCTTGTGGCTGGGATAATGGAATGAAAGCTAGAGCGGAGCATGCTCGTTTCAGTCATAGATCTGTGTTGATGGGAACAATAAGATCATAGGTGATGAGTAGGTAAAAGCCCGTTCGGTATGAGCAGCTCGCCTTGCTCATTCACTCAGGGTGGTGGGTGGGGGTAGAGCCTCTAGCGCCAATGTTGATTAATAACAGGTTTCTTTTTATGGTATGGAATAGGAACAGCAAGAATGGAACCGCTATCGCTTGTCCTATCATCCGTGCTGAGCTTCTTTCATTCGTCAGTATGGGTAGGTAGAGTCCTTTGCTCGTATGCTTGGCATTACTATAGTAGCACCAGTCTTCCTTTTTAGTGCACATGAAACAGAAATCCTAACAGCCCACACGGTGATCAAAACTCTTCCTTTTGATTCAGTAGTTTATTCTTTCGATGAAGCAATCGTTATATATTGAAATATTGATCCAGTAGCACCTACATATTTAATATCCCGATCCTTCTGTAATTACATACATAAGATACATACCCAGATAAGTTAATTGATCGAGCAGAAGCGGAATAATAGTAAGTTCGAAAGCAAGGGTAGACTATCAGGATACAATTGATGAGCCAAACCAAAGGTGTGATGAGCCGAGCCAGAGGTGGGAGCTGGAGCATAGGTGGTATTATAGACAGAGAAATAGATTGCAGTTCCATCACCATCTGAAGAACGAGGAGCTGGGATAGCAGCAGTGAAGGCAACGGAGTAGGAGACGGGTCCACCGGTTTCATCCCTCACTAATTTGATATGAGCGGGACTGCATTATGGGTATGGCTATTGGATCCGGATATGGAGAAACTACTGGATCTATAGAAAGGTTGGATTGCTTAATCCTTCATAGTTCCCTAGCCAACCAGAAAACGTTTATGAAAGTGGGAAATTGGAGAGTGAAAAGGTGGCATATGAGGGAGGTACATTGGCCGTATTTACGCTGGATTTGCTTTTTCCAATCCTTCTTTCTTTAAGGCGCAAAAAGTGTAGAGGTGAGTAGAATTATCAGATCATGAGCCCGCAATGGAGTAGATGGAAGATAAGATGGCTAGAGTTAAGGGGGGTTCTGCGGAGCCCTTAGAATTGGGAAAGGATATTCGAATATAGCATCAAATGAAGAGTTTTGGGCGAGTAGTTCGCCGGTTCAAGTTCAGTCGTACTAATGACTGGATTCATTGAGGATTATTCTGCAGTCGCTTTTTGGTGCATTATTGAGGAGCATGCGGAATCTCCTTAGAATGCTGAGCACTAGTTTTTTCGGGAATAATGATAAGCGGCTAACGAGAAGGACATCCCCAATTATATCAGTGACTACAACCAATTTCCCAACATTTTTAATAAGGTGCTTTCTCCACCACGATGGCCTGGTTTCCTAGTAGCTTTGGTAAGTCATGTGACCGCCGTTAAAGTAGTGATAAATGTCCTCTTCTCCGGACCTAACTTCATCCATTTGATGAGATAAATATTCTTCATTATCCCGATTTATAGGTGCGGAACCACCAATTGGTCATGCTCACATATTAGCAACTTCCTGGTCATCCCTAAACTCCTACAACTCCATGACCACAACTACGGATCATTGAACCTTTGGTCCAGTGAAAAGCAGGAGCTGTGTTGGGCCGATTCACTGAACGATGAAAACATATTAGGAGTATTAGGGATATATATATATATATATATATATATATATATATATATGTATATAATACGAATTGCATTGGACACGCCCATTCATTTATTCCTAAGTGACTCAGAACTCAGCTCCCCCTCTCTCCTCTGGTCGTGGAGTTCCGGTCACCCCACCCAAATGAAAAAAGGGAATGAAAACTGAAACCCCCCATCCCAGGCTCCAGCCCACCTTCTACGTCTCTTTCAAAAGTCCTAAATTATGTTGGTTCAAGATCAAAGCTAATTCCGCTGGTTGGTGAAGACCTTGTTTCCACTTCCACGCATAGCCAACCTTAAAAGTAGGGAAGGGGTATACTCAGCCTATATTGTCTAACTAGACTAAGCAAGATTTACTAATCTGAGAATCCTATGAACCGGCGACATTATAGCTTGTGACGGGCAGGGCGGGGGTGGTCCTTTCTTCGGTGCACATCCCTAAACCAAGCATAAATGTGTTTTTCCGTAGCAGTTGGGTCCTAGGGTGGCCAGCCGTCCATCTATAAAACTCCCACCATTATTATGAGCAAGGAGTGGTCTCAGACCAGAAATAGATCTCGAGCACATGCAGACCCCTTCCATCACTTTTGATGGAAGGATTAGCCCCAGACGTGGATATTGGCTATAGTTGATAAGGAATAAAGTGAAGGTATAAGCTAGGAAACAACCCTTACATATAAGCAAGTAACTATAAGCTAAGATAAGGTTATGTCATGTAATTGAATATGGTTAAGCCTGATTACATGTAAAGCTTTGTCAAAAAGGTAACTAGCTATTACAGTGTAATGGTTATGAGTACCATGAAGATCGAGATTACACTACCAAATCTGTGTTCTTTATCTATACTACCCTTCCAGTATGTACAAGATATAATATCCCTTATATATAAGTAATCAATCTAAGCTGAATAAGCTGTAAGAGCAATTCCCTTATACCTCTTGTTCAGGATCACCAGTTCACATTTGGTTATGTTTATAGTTAATATGTAGAATAAGGGTGTTGACCTTATAAGTTACATGGAAGCTGATTCCATCAACAATGGGTACAGATATGGTACTATGTATGAATACGGTGTGATAAGGCTCGATATTCAATGACAGTTAGATCAGTGTTTGAATCATACATATACAATATCCATACTAGTGAAGCAGTGATAAGAACCAATAGGGAATGGTTAGTACACAATGGTATAGGTAAATAAGTAATCAACCTTTATTATGTGATCTTATTGTTTACGTAATGACTTTTAGTTAACCTATTCTGTACAGTTAATATGATGGCAATAAGAAGATTTTATGAGATAGAATATGGAGAATAGAGTATGACCTGCTTATTCCGGGTAAAGCATGTAGTGATTGAGCTTATTCCCCTAATTAACCTTATAGCTAAGAGTACAAGCTAATCGTAATAGCTATACTTATACGTATCTATATTAGTATGATTCCCATTGAAACCTATGTAAGCTTAAGTAGCTGTAACGTAACCTTTCTATTAGGATAGCAATATTAGCCTAATTAATAAGGTTGATGTAATAGCCTTGTATAATGGTGGAAATGACTGTTCTAGTATATGAAATGAATATGGATTACTCTTATATAATGACCTTATCACTAGACACGTAATCTATCAGTGTACCATAAGGGTAAGGAGTACTACTACCATCGAATCTACACTATAACAAGGTCCGGAGGTATTGCGCTTCTGAGGGCAAGGATAAGGCAAGGTTTGATATGAGCCCAGTGTTACAAGGTATATTAGTAGTAATAAGCTTATAGTGAGGGGTATAGTTCATTCCATGTAGAAGCTAAGCTCTTGTTCAACCATTACAAGTAAGCATGATCTCGATTAGGAGATACACACAGGTATAAGTAGTAGTGATATGCCATTAGTCTAGTACCAGGACTTGGTTTCCCGTTGAGATGCAATCGATACAAGGTTAGGGAAAACATGGACATGGATACTACATAATGGTATATTCAAGATATGTGATGTAATTCCATTGGTTCACTCTTATATGATGTGTAAATCATACTATGTTATCAATAAAGGTGGTGTATTTGCCTAATATTCATATTAGTATTAGTAATAGATACGAGTAATAGTAATGGGATACGTGATTGGAATAGCTCTATACGAGTCATCATAAAGACTAGTTCATAGTGGTGCTATGTTCCCTATATAACATAAGCAAGAGACTAGTCACCCCATTATGGATGATGTTTTATTACCATTGACTTTAGACTAGTAATCCATGTATAAGCTTCATAGGTTTCATCATTTGTATGGAGCTTAGTGTAATTACATAATTCTATCATATGTATAGAATAGAGAGCTAATAGTAGTAATCAGCTTTTACTTGTTCTTATTCAATATGTGCTGCTTGCTTTAAATTGGTTCTACTACCCTTATTACACCCATTGCTTTCTACATACTACGTCTCATATTCACTGTGCTCTAATTACTGTATACAAAGGGATTGGTACTAGTTACATATGGAAACAGTGCTATACCTAAGCTGGTAATATAGAGTCTAATTATGGTCTTACTTCTATACATTCAAAGGGCTTGGTTAGAGTTATACGTATGCACAGGTCTGTATTACTGATCTATTGTTCTGCTTACTTGACCTTGTATGCATTTAGTTTATGTGATTTATTAGGGGAATACAGATCAGCTTAAGCAAAGGGAAACAAATCATCTGCTGTTAACTATAACTGGTACTTTACTTTTAGTAATAATAGTAATAGAGATGGTTACGTATTAGTTACTGAATAAGCTTAATCTGTGGAAACCTGTAATCTAACCAGTCATCCCATATTATAGAAACACTGCTTATCTCTACTAATTTTTGATCATGTAATCGTATCGACTAAGCTTTGAATGGGAATCAATGCTTATAATGACCATAGTAATGTTTGATGTTACAGATGTTATGATTACGAGCCTTGTATTGAGCTTTGTTCTAACCATCACGACTATTCCAGCTTTGTATTACTCCAAGTTAATGTGAATCACCGTATTCATAACAACTAGTATAGGGTGTCATACTGGTAATACTCTATGCTTATACCTTATCACGTCATATAAGTAATAAACTACACTACTCATATGGTTCTCTATCACTTGTTAGGATTCTAACGTATCTCTCTATCTTAACCTTTTATATAAGAACAGCACTCATTCAGCTTATGGGTTATCATTATGAATAGTACTAGTATTTCCATTGGTCTACTGGTGTATTGATTACTAGTAGTTAAGTAATGCTTATAAGAGCTCTGTTATATCCCATATGTTCTTGTATTGATTACGGAGATACACTCTTAGTTAGTACGAGTAATGTAAGGATCTAGCTCACTTGTACAACTTACCATAATTCCTGTCATTAAGGAAAAAATAGAAAATAGTGAATAGTAATGGTGTTATAAGCTATACTAATTCCTCGTATTCCAACCACCTTATCTTAGAAGAAGCTAAGCTATCATACCGGGCACCACCACTTGGTACTCATAGCTAGTTATGGTCTATGTTCCATAAGGTAAAGGTCATTTTATCACTATTGATTCAAGCATAGCTTTCACAACAGGCATGAACTGATAAGACCATTCATATCACACTTGTCCAACTTAAGCTCGTAATCCGAGTCTAAGCACATACGTATTCTCTGTAATAAAAGCTCACAGTAATAGAGTGAGTAACCAGCTTATTAGTTGACCATGTGTCTAATGATATGATAACAATAACTAAAAGCTTACCTTATCTAGTGTGAATAAACTCCATATAGAAACAAGAGGCACCACAGTTAGACGATATACATCATGCCCAATAAGCAAATTAACTAAAATGATATGTTCACATTAAGCTACGTCTTTATTGTAATCATTACTAGACTCTATGTGTAATGAAATAGTGGTATTGAACCCAAACCATTACATGATTCAAATAGTGAAAAGAGCTTGAACCTAGGGTGAGCCTGCCGAACTCTCGACTAAAGGAGAGGCCTAGTAGGACCCGTTAGGGGGCTCACTATTCATATGGTGAGGGTGAGCCTACCGAACTCTCGACTAAAGGCCGACATCGACTCACTATGCATATGATGAGGGAGACTGTACCTATCCTATCTCGACCCCACTTGAGGATAGATAGAGATAGGTCCCATATCTATTAGTTCTCGACCGGTAGGGAGACCTAACCTCTCTTGACCCAGCCTAGGAGAGAGAGGTACCAAGTTAGTTTTCGACCGGTAGGGAGACCTATCCTTTCTCGACCCTACTTTGGAGAGATACAGATAGGTCCCCATTAGGTTTTTGACTGGTAGGGAGACCTAGGAAAGCTCCTCATTTAATATGTCATTATGCATGTAGGAAGTCAAGGTTGAAGAACCTCCGCCACAGTCAAATGGCCAATCTCGTAGGGTGAGCCCACCGAAATCTCGACTAAAAGGCCACCATCGACAAAGCATCAAACCTCCGCCAAGGGAGAGAAGTTCTAGAAGGCTGATTGTGATTCAGAAATAAGCCTAAATAGTACAAACAAAAGCCTTTACCCTTTCATCTTCCGCCTTCATCACCAGCCATGCCAAGTCAAACAGAAGTCTTCACCCAGCCAGAAGCCAGGAAGAGAAGCCTTCACCCAGCCCTAAGCAGACCCATTAAGATTGAACCAAGCCTTCACCCATATGAATGAGTGAGCGTTCAAACCCTTCGTTGAAG
The DNA here is from genome assembly GCA_034641835.2 of Pinus albicaulis. NCBI lineage: Eukaryota > Viridiplantae > Streptophyta > Pinopsida > Pinales > Pinaceae > Pinus > Pinus albicaulis. The sequence goes on from JAXQQM020062256.1 coordinate 23,368, forward strand.
CAGCACGAGCAGTTCCAGTTCCATGTAGTCTATCTAGAAGTATACCTAGGAGCATATCTTAAAGCATACCTAGCAGCAGAACTAGTAGAGTAAGCATATGAGCCTGTTCTTGGTCCTATTGAAGCAACACCACCAGCCACTAGAGAGGCAGTGTATGGGCAAGCAGCTATAGAGGCAGAAGATCGAGTAGAAAAAGTATACCCTGTCAGTACAGTAGTAGTTTCTCCACCAGCCTTAACCGATGATCTAGTCGTTTCTGATATTTCTCTTTATCCAGTTGATTATGTCGTTATTGACTTAGCAGTAGAAGATCCATAGCTATAAGCACTAGTAATAGAGCCAGAAGCATAGGTAGCAGAACCCATTGATCCAACAACTCCAGATCTAGACCCAGTGCCAGTCTCTTATATAGATCCAGCATCAGCAGCTTGACCATCAAACCTTAGATAAGGTAAGTATTCTAAACAAATGAGATCCTGGTTGGCTTTCCTAAGTGGGTGAAACTATATACTGGGGAGTCTATCTTTCTTTAAGGCAGAGGAGAGGGAAAGATGAGAAACTAGGAAGTCAAACTGAAAGAACCTCCACCAAGATAAAATGGAAAAATGATTAGGGTGAGCCCACCGAACTCTTGACAATAGGAGAGGGAAAGATGGTCAAAATGCCGCCAAGGTGATATATGAAAAAGTAAGCTTCAAATCTCCGCAAGCTAAAAACTTGAAAATAGGAGGGGAAATTCCAAAACCCTCCGCTAGGGAGAAGGGCTTTAACTAGGCTCCTCCTTAAAAGCTAATAAGTCAAAAGGGTAGTGTTTCCATCGATAATGATGCTAAAAAATATGGTATATGATGAAGATGATTGTTTCCCCTGCTAATCTGTGTTGATAGTAAGCTAGTTCCTCCTGTTATTATCATGTCTATCCCTAAAGCTATAACAAGCTGGTTGGGGTTATTGTGTATGTACTGTTCCTCAGAAGGCGTAATATCTCAAGGTGTGAGAGGTAAAAAAGAGTATCTGACCAGCGAGTAGCCTAGCCTAGGTTGATCCTGCAGCTGACCCCATTGACCCTGAACCTAAGTGATGGAGGCGATTGAGGTTGACCTTGACTCAGTACCTGAACCAGTTTCTCTTTATGTAGTCCCGGAGCCTATTGATTGAGAGTCCCATAATGTATGTATATCAGAGTATAAGCCTCGGCGAATGAGCTTCTTTACTCCATTCGTTCACTCATGGCATGAACTGCTCATGATTAGCTAGATGTACCTTTCATAACACTTACTACTTTGCCCCCTTTCAAGGCCTGCCTTATTGTCCAAAGTATTGATCTGAAAGGATCACTTCGAGTGAAAATTAGAAGGGTTAATCAGGACAAGTCTTCGAAGTATTGACCTGAGAGAAAGGAAAGAACCTTACAAGGCCTGGAAGTATTTACCCCTACCTACCTCATAGGGCCTTTCTTCTTAAAATAGGTCTGCCTAGAACAAAGGAAGTATGGGCCCCTTAATTAAGACCTACCTTTCAATTAAATCTTCTTCAAATGGCTTAAGGGAGATATAACTGAAACAAGGGAGTCATACTTAAGGTCATCTTCTTTCCATTCTAATTATTCATCGTATTACATACGTAATATGATTTTATAAAGGCAGTAGCTTAAGAGGTAGTAGCTTAAGATAGAAAGGTTGCTTGCCCACTCTAAAGAGATATGCTTTGTCAAGTAGGGAGAGGTTCGGTGCGGTGCTCTTTTTCGCGAAACAGAATCGTTATTCTTTAGAGGTAAATCATTCTCCAGGTCGAGAGGTCAAAGAAAGTAGCCGGGTTCCTCCCTCTCTCTAGCCTCCTCGCAAGCAAGTGCCTGTTTCTTTTCTTCGACCAGCCTCGGTTTCTTCCCGTCAAGCCTAACATAATGTCTAGCCACCACAGGTTCTAGCATCCATGGGTTCGACCATCTTCGTCGAGTTATTTAAACCAGCTTCCTCGGGTTATCTCGTCTATCCACCCATGTCAAGTTCATCGTTGTAAGGTCGAAAGGTCGATCAAAGGCAGGTAGGTGTTATTCACAGTGTCGATCATTTCGCCCCACCCCTGAATATGTGATTTATTTCCCATCCAGTGGACCATCTCTAACGATGTTATCTGTCAAGTGAATCAATCAAAGAAAATCTAAGTATCCAAGTAAATCCAATTGGAGTAGCCCCGTTGAGTAGTATCCAAGTATCAAAGAAAATATGAGCATCCAATCCCACCCAATGATCACCTCCATATGCTGTAGTAGAGTCAAAGGTAAGATTCAAATATTAGCTAGGGTAAAGGGGCTAAAGAAGAAATCTAATACATCACTCCTAATGGGTACCACCTCAAACACTTGTAAGCCGTGTACTGTGTGCTGCCTTGGTTTCTTTAATATGTATCTTGGGCCCTCTTCCTTCTTCTTCCTTAGGCGTATTAGGCGTTGTTTGATGTGTGGGGATGCAGGCGTGACTGTGAGAATGCAGGTAGAATGTGGGGATGGGAGGATGTGGGTATATTGGTTATACTGTTATACGAGACTGGTATAATGCATATTGAATGGGTGACGGTGGACTGGGCAGGTGTTTGAGGCGTACTGTGCCTTGGGTGCCATGGAGTTGTAGGTTTGGGTAGGATTTTTTTGTAGTAGGGGAGTTTCTACGGATGTTACCTCATATTGGGACGTTATATGGGGATTTTATCGATACATGAGATGGGTATTAAGGGGACGTGATCTGACAGTGAATGATGGGTATGAAAGATTTAAACACTAATGGTACATGAGATGTAAAGCTAATCTGTCAGTTTTGTATTGGGACGTGAGATGTGTATATGACGGCTACATGATCTGTCAGTGAATGCTAGGGCCATGAGATGGCTACTTATCGGGCCATGAGATGGCTCGTATTGGGACATGAGATGGGTTGATTGGGCCATCTGTGAATGAGGGGTACGTGAGATTTCCCCTCGATGGGGAATGACCTTATCCCTTGATGGGGATGTGAGACAAGATCAGGTAATAGAGCTTATTAGTTAGTATGGGTATGAAGGGGACATTATATTGGGAATGAAGGTACATGATCAGTCAGTGAATGATGGGAACACTTTTCTTGGGAGATGGGGCAGTTGTCTGTGGTAGGCTATCCCGGAAGATGTGTCAGTTTTGAAGCTTGCATTATATACGTCATTATACAACAATGGGCTCAGTCACTTTTAAAAACAGGTGCATCGTGATAAATATCATGCATTGGTTCCAAAACATCCAAGAAAGCATCGACACCTGAAATCAAGTGCATTGACAAGTGGCATTGACTTCTGGGGTCACTTCTATCGGAAGATGTGGCAGTTGTTTTTGGAGTTTGGAGTTTGGAGTAGGGGAGTGTGGAGTTGTTGGTTGGGGTAGGGCCTTTGAGAGGGAACGAGGATTTCTAAGATGATAGTGAACCCGGTGTTAAGGAGAGGTTGGGTGATTTTACCACGAGATTCATCCCTAATCACCAACTCTATCCCTCCTCTAGTGTAGTGGACTTCACATCCCGAATTAAGACCTTGGGGGGAATTGGATAGTTTATGAATCATACTATAAGTAGTATCGAAACCGGATCTAGTGGCTACCATCTGGATTCCACCTTATATTCTCACTAGAGAAACCCGAATCCAGACCATTAGCTTACACCTTGGACCCTACGTTACACTTACTGGGCGAAGACCCCGGACCAAAGCCCTTGGCCATTATTCGGGTTAGGCAATAATACACCACGTAGGCGACGATACACTATGTAGGTAAGAATACACTACGTAGGCAAGAATACATCGAGTCGAGATGTGCTTGCTATCACTTCGATTATACAAATACATCGTGGACGTAGGGCCACACATTTGGTCGGGGCGTGTCGGCCTTTCTCCTGGGTGGGAAAGAATATATTATGTAAGTGAATACGTGTATAGGAAACTCTCCCTATTCAGAGTGGGGTATTCTTAAAATGCCCTACTATTATGAATTCCAGCCCTCGTATCTTATTTCAAAGGTGCCCTTAAGAATAGTGGGGTTGGAGATAGAGATAGAGAGCACTTGACTTGTTAGATGACTCTACCTTTATGCTGGAATAGGGAGAGAGCGGAGGGTTTGATTCACTCGACTGCAGATGAATCGATCTTAAACTCGACCGATCGCTTGAATTACCTGATGATCATTCGACCTTCATGCCATGCCACCTATTTAAATGCACTCACTTTGAATCAAGCACCTATCATACAGAAACCATATCTGATATTGATGCAAGGGGGATAACATTCTTGGCAAAACCACCCCCATCCACCTAATGATTGACCTTGGATTCTTGGTTGGATCATGAATCTCAGCCCGCTTCTACGATGTAACAAGAACCTCCTTAGACGTTACTTACAACCTGAAGATACTAATACATAATCAATTACAACCATTACTCTGGTGAGATAAGCACCTGGTCAGCTTATTCATATTCATGATGTAGAACACATGTACCCGCGTGTGTTAGTAGTGGTGGGATGGGAGTGGTGTTTGCTTCCGTAATCAGTTAAGAGAGAGATTATGGGTGGGATTGGTATGAGAGAGCGGTGGGATTGGTATGAGACAGAGTTCGTTTAGTGGAGAGAGTTTTTGAAGATAGCTTGGCTTTGGAGACAGGCAGGATAGAAGCTAGGCACGAAGATGCAAGCTTGACCGAGCTTTCTCCTTGTTGAGTTTGCTAGCTTAGGTTCTCTGGTTCAGGTGAGATGATATGAGATTGTTTCTCAATGTGTCCAAGGCCATTAATATTTTTGTGCGCTTGAGCCCATTAAGATTAGGGCTTCTAGGATCAGTGCCTTTCTCATGTGCCTTGACGAGAGAGACAACCAACCCTTTCGATTCAGTGCCCGACCAGAACCATCCGTTTAGGCTGGCCTTAGTGTGTCTACTGGTTAGATTACCTTGGCTTATCTTCGTTTCCCAGTATATAAAAAAAATATTCGTTTGGGTTGTACCGTGAAATAAGTGTCCAATATATATTTAGTGGTAAGGTCCCGTATTCACATTGCCCAGTGATAAGTATATCAATATGTATGTGGATAGTGGAACCAATGTGATATGGTGGCACGGCTCAATACATTCAAGTGAGGAGAAGGAAAAGGGTCTCTATTCACATAGGGAGTCCGATGGTGACCAACAACCATAACCCTCCCTCAACCTTAGGGTTCAATGTGGATATACACGGTTTCTGTCCATCCATGGGCAAAACCATTCGTTCGTTTTGACTAGAATGGGCATAGGTCCAAACACCAGCCAGGCAGCATGATCACTTCGTTACTACCCCTCCTTTATGGATGGATTTTTAGGGTCAGTGGTTAGTGGCTCTGAGAAGAGGGCTTGGTGCCAGTGTAAGGATTCACTGCGGATCCATATAGGCGGTTCTTATGCAAGGAGGAAGACCGATTTGCTACCATTCAGAGTTATTTCATGGAGAAGTGTTGAACTACCCTACTTATGCTAAAGATATCTTTGCCTTAGTTCAAGCAGTCAATAGATCATCGTATTATCCTATTATATCTAGTTACCGATATATTAGAGATCATCACTTCCTTATAGAATAGATAGCACAGCGGAAATATTTTCCATGACTTTCACTCACTTACCTAATAACTAAATTTCTTGGTGGGTCATGCTCCCCATACTGCCTACCTAATGCAATGACATCCCCAGATTCTAAGTACCCAATACACCTACCTTAAGTAACTCACCTATCCCTTTCCCCTCACTCACCTGCCTTAACTCTCTATCCTACCATTACCTGGGGAAGAAAGGTAAGTAAAGCCCCTACCTTCCTGGGAGAAGGAATGCAACTTCCCACTTAGCTATTCATTCACTCCTACCTATGTTGTTCACTCATGCATGCATAACACCATACCTTATAACCTTATAAGGAGGGAGTAAGACCATACCTGATGGGGAAGTTAGTAATGATCTCCATAGAATATAAGGTGAGGAAAAGGGAAGATAAGGTGAGAAAGATCTCCCTCAAATTAAAAAGGGAAGGAAAGTGGAAGATAAGATGAGATATACCTCCATAAGAATATGACAATAAATATAGACCCTTAACGTCCATGTCAGATAAATAGACTCCACAAGATCTCTGTGCAGAGGCTCGGCTTAAATACGAACCATGCCTTAAGATACAAAATACTAAAGCCTTACACGCACGATGAGGACATCTTCACTTAGGGGCCTACAACGAAGCATTAGATAGGGGCCTAGAGGCAAAGGGGTAACCAAAGCATAAGAAAGGGTTGTTCCCTGCGAAGGAAGCATTATAAAATGCCATGGCACTCGCTAGCTATCTAAGTAGGGAAATCTAAGCCGGTCAACCCCAAAAACCCAATCAAATTATTATTTCTATTTAAAGGCTACTGATCCCAGCCTGGCATGCTCATAATAGGGAAGTAGGTTAAGGTGCTCCAAAGCACTCCTACCTATTCGGTAGGGGGTAATTTATAAATCACTATGGGCTAATGACCGACATAGAAAAGATGTGATGCCCAACTAGAATACGTTTATTCACGTGTGGTATGGGAGATGTTAATAAATTTTATCTTCCGCTTGTTCGGGACCGTCTCGAAAAGGCAGGCTTGGCCGAACATGTTTTATAAGAATCCATTTCATCAAGCTGGTCACCCCTATCTGCAGCAGCCATCAGTGAGATGGGGGCAAGAGTAGGGAAGATAGAGTAGGGGATGGAGGAAGGGATGGGAAAGAGAGGATAACCCATGAGTAGCCCACGCAAATATAAGGCCAGGAAGCAGACAAACACCTAGAGATGGGAAGGTATAAGGAACCAAAGAAGCTCCCCTCACTAATATCATCTAATATAATCTAATCCATGAAGAGTGGGTGAAGTGGCGATACTTTCTTATCCACGGAAACAACCTTCTAATGCATCGAAGCAGGGTCCTTCACTCAATCAATCCCTCAATCAATCCTTCCATCGCACCCATCCATCCAGCCATCCTATCCATCCAGGGAAGGTATGTGCTTCAATTATCAGCCTATCGAGAGAGTGCAAAGGCCAATCATATATTATATATGTCATTATGGTTTCTCATTTCTTTCTTCTAGTCATGATGCGCTTTAAGGATCAACCATATGCCCCACCACCCGATAAGCATCGCAGGCATTGATGGCGGCATTTTAGTTCTTCAAGTTGATGGCGGTGGTCGAGTCATGTTGTAGCATGATGGTGGCTTTCCCCTCCCCCAAAAGAGAGTTGCTCCTTCCTCGCACATTACTTCACCCTACGAGATTGGCCTTTTTCTCGAGGCCCGGTAGGGTGAGGGACGAACTCTGGAATATAAGGAGAGGTCTGGAGGGACTCGACTGAGGTTCCGAAGGAGAGGGACTCACTATTCATATGGTGAGGATGCGCAAGAAGGCTTGACCAAAGGCCCGTTAGGGGCTCGGCCGAGGTTACGAGGTCGAGGAGAGGTTACGAACCCACTCTCCCGACCAAAGAAGGGATGGAGTCACTCACTATTCATATGGTGAGGGGGAGGGGCCCCAAAAGAGAGGAACTCGAAGAACTAAAACGCCGCCATCACTTCGTCGATGGGAACATTATACCCAGAAGAAGAGTGGTACTCGGAAGAATTGATAAGGCAAGGAAGTAAACAGTTAATAGCATTCCCGACTAACTAAGTGCATTCATATAGATGCCATACCTCCAGCAGATTCCTAAAGGAAAGTATTAGTTATAAAAGGTGTCTTTTGGCTATTTGGACATTATATATTATCAATCTGAAGCTCGTCCCAATCATCTAACTCACCTCATTGTGTAACCTACATTGTAAAGCTCTTTGTGTCTCTGTAGGAGTATCGGCATGTATTATTCCCCTCGTAGGAGTAGGTGTAGGAACCTTGTTCCATACGTGGAGTGCAAGGGTAATGGGGAAAGCGTTAATGAGTAATGGGGATTTAAGGGAATGCATGAATGTGAGAATGTGGTCCAGGTAGTGTGTAGCATATTGTTATGTTAAAGGGTAAGATTGAAAGGGGAAAAATATTGGCTCTCCTAGGGCTACAAGTGTAACATACCAACCTCTTGGCAATAAGTGTTCTATATGAAGTAGCTCATTGTGTAACCAACCTCATCACTCATCGTGTCATCATCGTGTAAAATCAAGCATCGTAGCTTATCGTGTAACGTCATGCATCCATGGTGTAACCTCCAACAAGTAACCTCGCTTATCGTCTCCTAATTGTATAACCCTAATTGTGTAACCTACCTAACTCATTGTGTAGCTCAACGTGTAGCCCTGTGGATGAATTAGGACCATTGGATCAACGGAGTAGCAAGTGGTAGAGTGAGTGGATTAGAGCATCCAAGGAGAAAAGTGGGATTAGATCAGTTTATTAGCGTAGCCTCGTGGATTAGCTCGATCATTAAATTAGCCCAAGTGTTGATTAGAGCCAGCAGTGTATTAGCCTAGCGTATTATATCGAACTAGAGTCAATTTAGAGTAACTGGGAATAGGGCCATCATATTAGAGCCAGTGGATTAGCATAGTTTCTCATGAGTCAATTAGCCCACCCGAGTCGATTAGAGGATTATCCTAGCAGCTTCAACGGAGAAGCCGAGCGTATTTTCCAAGCGGACCAAACGGATTCAAGTAGAGTGGCCAAGTAGAGAGTATCAAGCCTGAGTAACCAAGCCCACCCATCTATGACTAGCATCACACCTGTCTGTAATGAGTCCCAGCTATTGAATACCATCGCCACTGAGTACAAGCATCGCCCCTTGTATTGAGTCCCAGCATGCGAGGTTGCTCCTGATTAACGCCCTCGATCATATGCCCCGCATTAGCAATGATACCTCCCGCGATCACACAGAAAGAGTGAAATAATAATGCTCCTTATTGCGACGATCGTAGAAATCCACAACCCACATTGAGGCAAGCCATACAGAGACCTCGAACCTATAACTCTACAGAAACATATTCCTCTACCTCGAAATCTACCTCGACCTCTTCCTCAACCTAAACACCTTCTACCTAGAGCCTATACCTCGAACTCATGGAGGAAACATAGACCTCGAACTCTATCTACTACAGAGCTGCCATAGCCACACATACTCGAGAGTCTTTGTGCTTGAAGGGAGAATTTCCACTCATAGCCTTGCCCGATGCAGACAAGTGACTACATTCCTTTTCTTTTTGCCTCTAAAGAGCCAGGAGTCCTAGCTGATCATTGACAGATGGTCATTGACATAAAGACATTAGTAGAATAAGAGTAGCACCTCTAGCGAATCACCTTTAGCCTCACCTAAACCAGGGAAGGGAGGGAATAACCAGAAGCCGAATAAGCCCTAGCCTCCTACCACATGATGCCTACGATATATTTACTTACGTTGATTCACACAATAATAAGAGGAGCCATAGGCCAATCAATAATGTTAAGGAGCTGAGGACAATTGATGATGGATTTTGAAGAAAGAGCCGGATGATGGATAAGGATTCTACGTGCCCATCTGGAGTTGCCGAGATATGAAGAAGGAAAGGTGCAGGATGGGGACATCCTTGATTGATTTTATCGATGCTCAGTTGAGAGGAGCCACAGGTAGGGATGTCGCTGGATAGATTGATTTCGGGCTGCGAGAAACAAACAAGTGATGCACTTAACCACGGGAATGGGTGCGCCAAATGAAAACCCATACGGGTACGCTCTTATACCGAACTATTGTTGATATTGGGATTGCTAGATTTGATTCATTGAGCAATAATGAATGAATGGATTCTTAGAGGAGGGCCCATTGGATAGTTTTACGGGTGGCTTGGGTGCATTTACTGCAAAGGTCTTCCAGGATTGGCATTTAGTGATTGATTTCTCGAGACTGAATTCTTCTTATAGGGGTGCACAACAGAACATGACAGTCTTCTTAGATAGGCACGGATAGATGAATGAAGACTAAGCAGGAGAGGATAATATTTAGCCAACCATCACATCGAATCAACACGGGGATGATACGCTACGCCACGGGGTGGAATCATCGACAGACACTGTGAATAAAACCTACCTGCTGATCGATACAACTTCTTGCTTGTCGAAGGGAAGTCGCTTGCCTTTATCATCTTTATATCCTTGGAGATGATGAATTTTCCAACGTTTGATTTCTTTCTCACTGCCCCTATGTCCCCACTAGATGAGAGATGCCCCCCCAAGTTTCCAAAATACACGATCTAAATAAGATAAGTCTGCACCGCCAGACCAGAGGAGAGTCAAGTCCTTACCGCCACCAGATGAGGAGAGATGTCCCCCAAGTTCTCCAACTGATTAGATAGAGCCAAGTTTCCAACAGACCGCGTCGAAACAGCCCCGGCACGGCACACGGCAGGGATGGCACACGGCACTATGATCGACACTTTGAATCACAAAACTACCCGCCTGCTGATCGAAAGGGGCCTCATCCTCATCCTCAGGTTCACTTGAGATGCCCACCCATATAGTAACCATCTATAGCTTCCAGATTCAAGGGTTTTAATAGCTATAGGGTTGGTTCCATGGCTCATTTGGGGAATGACTGGTTATATGGCGACGACCTACTCTTACTCCGTATAGCAGGGTTGGGGAGGAACTGACAGCTTACTATACTCTAATCTATATGACTTATGTGTCATCCCTGCCTACCATCTGCTCTAGGCTCTTACATTATAGTGGGAGGTGGGCTGAGGGAGTCCTCTCCCGTGAAGGAAGGTTGATGAGGGAGTGTAAAGGGCGGCCCTCGGTTGATGAATAGATCCTTCTTCCCACTAGCAAGCCCAGCTTAGTTAGGCAAGCCCAGAGTTACCAGAAGGTGGTACAAGGTATGGGGTTCAATTCCCATGATATTAGTGTGTTTAATTGCTTTGATCTCAGTCATATTAGTGATAAGGTCTTATTATGGTAAAAGCAGTAGGTTAAACTAAGCAGTGATATCCTATATAAACTAGTATGTAAGATCAAATACATGGAGTTACTAACCTTATAGCAGTGTAAAGGTAAGGTTAATTACATGGTGTTAATAGAGTAGATGTAACTAATAACTAGTAATTATACTATACCATATTCATATTAGGTGTAATAGCTCTCTTTATCAACATGAACTCTATAGTAGTAATTCCATATGACCTGTAAGCTTAACTTGGAGCATTACAGTGATCAATAGAGCTCAATAAGCTATAATAGTGATGATATTGGTACTAAAATAACATGAGATCAATAGGGTCTATCATATCTGTAATAGTAATGTTTGATTGAATATGTAAAAGACGGTGATAGTACTACTAGCTTCTAGTTAAGCTCTAATGATTGACCTATGCCTTAGAGTAATCACCATATCTATAAGCTTAGTCTTTATGAGACTCTATTTCATTACATTGAACATATGGGAATCATAGGAGATGTTGTCTTCAATATGGTGTTAGCTATGGGCTTAATGTACATGCTCTTAGTAAGCTTGGTCTAAGTAAGAGCCTAATCAATCATGGATCACACTAAACCAATAGCATAGTTATAGCTAGGATTCAGAATACCTTTTCATCATTACACATATGAATCTATGTAAGTAATCTCATATCAAACAAGCGGGTAATAAATCCTATTACTCTACTTATTCAGGTTATGTATAATAATCCGTAATCATAGCTTACTTGTACCTTACATATATGGGAAAGAGCTCTATGTGATATACTCAATACATAAACACAGTAATCAAGCTTATACTATTATTCCTTCTTATGGATACGGTGTATAGAGATATCAATACTAGTTACATTACCTCTATGGGATTTTTTCATGTTACTTAAGTAGATACAAGTAAACAAGCTATTCAATCTAATCAATATCTTAGCTTATTATGGAGATAGTGTAATCTAAGCAGTATGTAATGTTGAATGATATGCATTGTATAAGTATACATGTTACAGCTTGATAGATAGGGTCCTTTGATTACGTAAGACTGATTGGTTATAGTTTTACACATTAAACATAGCGTGTAATGATGCTTATGTCGAACTGTGATATCAAAATGTCCATTATTTATGGTAAGATGATTGGTTATAATTGTAAGGATATGAGTAACCACTAGCTAGTATTGATTACTAATCTTACTCTACCCATGTGACATATTAGTAAGACTTTAGCTTTGTTACCTATTTGATTTTATATATACCTATCACTGATTGCTTAGAATGAGTACCCTTGTTAGTACAATGAAGACTCTCTTAAATCTATGCTCACTTATTACGTAAATACAGTGGATTCTGGTGATTCTATACTTTATATAACATGAACATCATGAACTATGCCTCATGATTACACCAGTATTACTCTATCTCATTACTTATGAAGATACCGTCCAAGGATAGCAGTGATATGTGTAGAATATGTCCTTTTCTATATATATGTGTTGAGGAGGTAAATCCCCTCTGCGGACAGAGGCGATCCCTACTAGCCCAGCAGGGGTCTAGCAACAAACAAACAATGCTATGACGCAAGCTCCTAGTTACAAATGAAAGACTAGGAATAGAAGCCTACCTGGATTCCAGCGCTATGATCTAAAGAAGAAGTGTCCACGTCCTTCAGTCCTGGTAGATCACAATCCTTCCACGATCTCCGCGGATGAACACCTGCACATAGAAGAAACGAACAGATACAAGCATAGAAACCAGCATGCATAACTAAACATCGGTCAGAAAAGATATTACTCACATTAACATAATGGAAAACGGAGTGGAACCATAATCATAGTCATCTATTAAATAATAAACGAATAGAAGTTACAACCAAGTTCTGACGTCGCAGCCTCCTTCGAACGGGTCCCCGGTCGTCCACGTCTCGCAAAGCTCGCCAAGGAAAGGGAAAACCTCTCCAGAGTCTCGTGACAATGGTCTCCTTACTTGAGTTGGCCTTAAGGGAAAGAGAGGATTCTTTACAGCACAAAGGCTCTTGGGAATATGGAGATTCAAAGCTTAGGCACTTCAAGACTAGCTTGCCATGGGATTGAGCAGGCTTTTATAGATGGGGAAGGAGGGATTTGGGATCCCTATTATTATAGGATTGGCCCTATCAACAAGGAAGGTTCCATGGGAGGTGGCAAAACCACTTCCCTTCCATAGAACTCCCGCAGCCAAACCTCCCAACTCAAGATAGGAAATGGTTTCTGAGTTTGTTGGAACTCAACTTCTGCCATCTTTATTTAAAAAACAGTCCCTAAATTGGGTGGCGCGACTACTGCTCTATGACAGAGTGCCAGTTGGCGCGACCTCTTTGCAGGATTTTCCCCATTGGCGCGAGTACTGAACTGCCTGCCCGCGCCAATGCCAAAAGGGATTTTTTTCATGATTTTTGCAAGGAGATGTCTCAAGGGCACATAAAGCTCATGCTTAGAGGAATGCATTGATGATGTTTTCAAGGCATGACAATGTTCACAGGTCACAAAATGGGTCCTCCATTGTGCGGGACGGGGAATGGTAGGGACGGTGACAAATTAATGTGTAACAGATGCCCCCTAAAGTATGAGGCCCGAGAGAGAGAGGGGTGAAATGCTTTACGAGAACATGTTCAACTGAAGGCCCGCCGTCGGAAAACCTGCGCAGAAAGATACAACCGATATCTCAAGTACATGATGTATATGTGGTATGGACGCAGCCATCCGAAACAGAGTATGCTATAATCCGGATCCAGGGCATGGGCGCAGCCATCCAACTAAGATCAAACAAATAGACTCAGGTATGGTCGCAGCCATCCAATCAGTGAGTCATGTACATAATGATAATAATCCACAATCACAGCCTGGATTACAACAGACACAATCCAGGGTCTTGCGCTCCATCTCGACCCAAACAAAGTACAAGTTCAAGCATGCGAATATGTGAGCTGAAGTCGAACATGAAAGAACATCGTCTGATTACCAGCCAATGATGAAAGTTGTTAACAGACGCGAGAGGAACCACCAATAATGACAATGGCCCTCAAGGTACTACAGGTACAATCTACGGCGTGTGAATCAATGGACGTCGAACACCCCGATCATTCGATCGGAAGTCAATGATGTAAACTTCACGTCGAATGCGACGAACCTGCCATTGAGGCATACAAGCTCCAAGGTACCATCAGGAGTCTCTAGACCAACCTCCTGGATAATGAGTTGAAGTCGACAGGAAGTGACCTTGATCGAAGGTGGGCCATAATGATTCCCACATCATCGACACGAGACGGAGGAACATAATGTTTTGTTGTGAGTCAGGATCATACGAGAAACAGAGGAAGGTTGATATTTGCAGAGGCCAACTTCTCTTGAACACATGAACGGCACGACAATGGACTTGGCAGTATTTGACATCAACGGATCAGAGGTCATGGCGACGAGGCAGTGAACAGATGAGAGGTCAAAAGAGATTACCCAAACCCATGGAAGCAAAGTGAAGTAGCGAGATGAGATGTCCCCAACCCGACACGAATGCAGACAAGTGCCATGTTCAAGAGCGACATACTGCCGACGACAACGACGATGGTTCCATTTTTCCCCCACCATTTCTGACGAGTACCCCAATTATTTTTGATAACAAGCTTGAAGGGGATAGCATATGCTTGTGATATAAGTCCGCCCTTCGGGCGAATCCATCCTAGTGCATTTAACGAGTCCTAGGAAGGAGAAACTCGGATAACGTCATTTCGACTAGATCCAATGTCATCAGGGTTTAACGAGTCTGACAAAGGAAGAACTCGGCGTCTTTTCATGTTTAGAGAGTTTGAAAAGACAGCAGAAAAGAAAACTCCACAGGTCCCTTTTCGTAAATAGTTCCCCAGATCCGAAAAGGTAGAAAACAATGTCCGGGAAAACCTCCTAGTCGCAATAGGCTAGGGTATTCCTTTTTCGTAATCAATCCATCCCAGCCCGAAAAAGGGTTAAACTTATACTGGGTGGATGTCGATTCGTGTCCATTTTAACGAGATCGAAACGACAAGGGCCTCGGCAATATTTTCATATTTAGAGAGTCAGAAAAGAGCTGAAAGATGACTCCAGAGTGACTTTTTCGTGTATTTACCGAGTCCGAAAAAGTATAAAATACAACTCGTCTCCATCATTTAAGTCGCAAAAACCTGTTGCTGCACATACCAAGCAAGCGTAAAATCCATTTTCGACATAACATATGCAAATATTTGATAAAAATAACTTTTAAAACTCATTTAACGTCGAAAAAGTTATAAATATGTCTAATTGGTAAAAATAAAATTACTTTTACTATTTACCTTGGTAGAAAACAACAGTGGTCCATTTGGAGCAGAAACTTTCGTCGACGATTGCGACCAATCCAGGCAACCATTCAGCTTCTCGTCTGTCACAGGTAAGAGGCGCTCCTTTTCTCTTCATTTCCATACATTTTTTAATGATTTTCCCTTAGAAATCAACTTTGTGTGGCCACTTTTAAAATTTTAGGGCCGGGCCCATTGGCGCGGGTATCGGGCACGGACCCGCGCCACTGGGCTCTTTTTACTAAAGGGCTCGCGCCACCTGGCGCGACTGTTAGCAAAACAGCCGCGCCAGCGGCCGAACCTAAATTTTCGCCTAAAATTCCGGTATTTAAACCAAATTTCTTGAAATTTGAAGCTCACCAAAGATCTAATCAAGGGTTTTTGACCATATGAATGCAGATAACCACTCAAAATGGCAATCGAATGGAAGGAACGAGAACACGGAGATGAGGATGAAGAGGCCATGCAAAGCCAAGATTGTATGAACGCTCTTAGAGACTGTGGCTTAAAAAAGTTCTTCCTCACGCCATGTTTACGAGCTCAGCCCGAGCTCCTCCAATATCTAATCGGCATCTGGGATGAAAATGAACAAGTGTTCAAGCTACGAGACCAGGTGTTAGATTTGGAGGTCACTGACATTTATTTCATTACTGGATTGTCCCGTAGAGGTCCGATTCCTGTACTGACTGGAAGCAGACCATCTGGGGAAAAGATGGAAGAAGTAATGGCACGGGTGTGCCGAGGGGCACAAACAGGATCAGGAAGTAAGAAGGTATACATCTCCACCATCCCTGATCTATCACTGAGAGTAGTACTCCATACCATTACGCAGGCTGCTGGATCGCAGGCACCGCATGAGGCTACAAAGACTCAACTCTTGCTGGCCTCAGAATGCATGGGTCCCCGACTGTATGATTGGGCAACAGCTGTAACGATCAACATGAAAAGGCAGCTCACCAAGTGCAAACAGGGGAGACTGAAACAGTTCGGCTATGGTTCCATCTTGGTATCGTTCATTCTGGAACGCATACCAATCTTCCAGGGCCAAGGGGCCCCAGTGGCGAGTCCGATACCACGAGAGCCGAGAATGGCTCGCCGGGCAGCAATGATGCCCAGATCTGGAGGTGGCCAACAGATGTCCTGGAGGCCAGAGTTCTTTAGGTGGCTACGACGCCAGCTGATCGTCGTGGAAGATTGGCCTTACTCGGGAACTGACTTTACAGGAGACCTAGATCTCCCCCTACCAGAAGGAGACGACTGGGATGAAGAGCTGGGTAAGACCTCATATTTTGTTTTTATGTTTATATGTTTTTTTTTGTAAATACACATTCGTCTTAACACAATTATATATGCATGCAGATGTAGGACCTGAGAGACCAACCGGGATGTCTCCTATCTCCCGAAGGACACAACTCGCCCCTGAGATCCAGGGGGAAGGCATCGGAGGAGAGGAAATGGTCCAGAACCTCGAGGGGATTGCCCATGGGATCCCAGACTATGCCCGGCTATCAGATGTACCAAGGGCATACCAGCGCCATACAGTGGGAGTTCCGAACCGGATCCACCGAATCTTGAGGCGCCTAGTGCGTGCAGTGACGTGCTATCATGAGCACCATGCAGACTAGTCCTTAGGATTTATGCTACACCTATTTTTTGAGAGACATAGCGTCTCCGAATGTACTAAGACGACTATGTATATTTTTTGAGTTTTATGTGACACACTCTTATGTAAACATTTCGATATCTATATATATGCATATCTATTTCTGGATGAGTCTTCTTTACATGTGATGATGATTTATAAATTGCGCAAATGCCTGTCTAACACCAAATTTTCTACTGCATCTGTTAATGTATTCAAATGTCTGGGTATATGATGATATGTAATGTATTCAAAATTCCTTTCCAGTAATCGAATACGCAAATACAGACGTAAGATGGACGGGTTCCTTACCGAATAGTGTCCGTTCAGCTGTAACACTACAAGTTGTGAATCTAGGTACACGAGCAATTCACGGATACCAAGGTTTACTGCCTCGGTTAATAATTCCAACACGGCACTATATTCCGCGATATTGTTCATGGTACGTCCTAAACACACACCTTGCAGGTCAATCAACTCACCAGCAGGATCGTAGATTACCCAGGCTGCGGAAGACAGATTCCTGGTACTGCGGGAGGCACCATCCACGAAACCAACAAATGGATGAATAGACATCTGCACAACCAGGAAGACCCGATCAGCAGAAAGATGTTTACAAAGCACACCACACCATGCACACAAATGAAAATCACACACCTATGTACACACACCACACCAAGAAATCAATTCAGGCATAGTATTTTTTAAGTACAGCCCATTCCTGGGCTGCGCCAATGGAACTCCTTCATAGTCTATAAGCTCGTAGGCCCCATTTTTCAAAACACGCTTTACTATATAGGGCCCGTGCCACATCGGCTGGAGCTTACCGACTCCAAGCTTATCATGTGCCTGATCATACAAGAGGACGAGGTCTCCTTCGATGAAAGAACGAGGAGAAACAGATTGATCAAAATGAGTCTTGACCCTCTTCTTTTGTGCTTCGATGATCAAAGCAGCTAGACGACGGGTTTCATCCAACCGTTCGAGATACAGAAGACGTTCTTCCTCAGGAGAAGTATCCGGTAAAAGCTCCACAGCTAATTTGAGCGAAGGAATTTCACATTCAACCGGCAAAGTAGCTTCCAGACCGTACACCAGTTGGAATGGTGTGAATCCGGTTGCACTTTTAGCAGATGTTCGTTACGCCCAGAGAGCTGAGAACAGTTGGAGATGCCAACTGGATTTATGAATCCCAACTGTTCGTTGAAGCATGGTGACCAAAACCTTGTTCACCGCTTCAACCTGACCGTTCGCTTGAGGGTAGTATGGCGTTGAGCTATCGTGACGCAGGCCCAACGCAGCTGTCAGCTCCGCCATCATGTAATCGCGGAAATGAGTACCGTGATCAGTGACGATAGCTTGAGGAACCCCGAATCGTGCAATAACATGGTTGAATAAAAATGAAGCAGCCGTTCTTCCGTCAGTAGCTAGTGTAGGCATCGCCTCGGCCCACTTAGTGAAGTAGTCGACGGTGACAATGATATACGCATGCCCCCCGGCCGAGTGAGGGTTACACGTCATAAAATCCACGCCCCATTTCGCAAAAGGGCCAACGGTAATAACGGGATGAAAAGGCAACGGCGGCGCGCGCATCTTGCGCTGAAAAATCTGGCATGGATGACATTTTCGGACTGTAGTGATACAATCCTTGAATATAGAAGGCCAGAAATAACATGCCCGTAGAATCTTCTGGGCAGTAGCATATCCGGACATATGTCCGCCACAGGCGCCACTATGGCAGTCATTTAAGACTTTCTCAGCTTCTTCCAAGGTAAGGCATCGTCGGAGCACCGAATCTACTCCAATACGATATAAGGTATCTCCTACTATACGGTAGGGTTGGGACTGGTGCCGAATCCGACGGCGGGCAGTTTTATCCAACTCAGACCGAAATGTCGCGGTCTGAAGATACACTATGATGTCACCATACCAAGGATCGCGAGTATCGATAAGAAACAGCGTTTCGTCCGGTATATGATCTTCTGAGTGTGAAGGAACAGAGTCTGTAGGGAGAGAACATATCAAATCCGCGAAGACCAGTGATTTAGTTGACTTGGCGGTGGTGAACTCCAAGTCAAACTCCTGCAGGATGACGATCCATTTGGAGTACTTGCCCCCTAGTAATTGTCTAGAAAGAATATACGTCATAGGGTTGCAGTCTGAAACCACTGTTATCGTGCGCAAAAGGATGTAATGGCGGAAGCATTGTACGGCGTGTACGGATGCTAAGGCCAACTTCTCGACATGTGCATAATGCGTTTCCGGGTCGAGAAGGTTCCGAGAGAGGTAATAAACAACATGTTCATCACCATTCTCGTCATCCTGCACCAAGACCATGGCGATGGTGCTAAATGCGGCGGCTAGATACAAAGTAAAGTCGCGGTGGTAGTCCGGAGGACGAAGCAACGGAGCATTGACTAGCAATGTCTTCAGCTTCTCAAAGGATTCTTGAGCAATTTCGTCCCAATGAAAGGGAACATTCTGCTTTAACAAACGAGTGAATCCTTTGGCCACCTCGGCGTAATTCGGGATGAAGCGCCTAAGAAAATTCGCTTTCCCTTGCAGACTCTGCAACTGATAAAGGGAGGAGGGTGACGGGAGATTTACAATGGCCTCAACCTTCAGAGGGTCGAGGCGAATTCCGTCTTTCGAGACTATAAAGCCTAAAAGACGGCCAGAGTCGACGCAGAAGACGCACTTATGAGGATTTAGCCTAATATTGTAGCGTCTGCAACGAAGAAATATCTGGCGAAGATGTTCCGGATGATCCTCTCGCTTACCCGAATGGGCAGGCAAGTCGTCCAGATAAGGCTGGACACTATGGCGAATATCATGAAAAGCATATGACATGGCACGTTGAAACGTGGCGCCAGCGTTCTTTAAGCCGAACGGGAGTTTTTTATATGCAAAAGTGCCCCACGGACAGATGAATGTGGTCTTATGTTGATCCTCGGGTGCAATGTTAATCTGGTTGTAACCTGAGAAACCGTCCATTAAGGAGTAGATCTCACTTCCGGCGCAATCGTCGATAATCTGATCGATAAACGGAGTGGGATAATTGTCCTTCGGACAGGCGCGATTGATATCGCGATAATCTACACAGACTCGAATGGTACCCTGCTTTTTATCGACGGGGACGATATTGGACACCCATTCTGTAAGGGGGATAGGATAAATAAACCCCGCGTTCAGAAGTTTTTCAACCTCTGCCTTGATAGCGGCGGCTTTCCGAGGATGCATGGGACGCAAGCGTTGGCGCACGGGTTTCGCACCTGGATAGGTTGGAATCTCGTGGACGACAATACTAGGATCAATTCCCGGCATTTCCTCGTAGGACCATGCAAAAACATCTCTGAATTCTTTGAAAAGCTCTGTATAGACTTGAATCTCCTCGGGAGAACAAGTCACACCCACATGAATGTTCTCAACAATCCCTGGTTTAACAGAGATGTTGATAGGAACAATTTGAGTAATGTTATTCAGATTACCCTCTGAAAAGACCTCGTGCATCAAGATCGGCGTTTGAAGAGGAGGGGAAGGAACCTGAGTAGCATAGCGCTCCAGACAATCAGTCATTGCCCCCAAGCTGGGCATAAACGAGGAGCGATGATGTCCGTCGCCCCAGGGCAGCTCCTCAAGAGACATGGTTTCAATGATAGCTTCATCTGAAGGAAAAGTCTCTCGGAGAGGATCAGGTGAATCAGCCTGACCAAGCCAGGGGGATTGCGAGTAGACGTCGAGAGCCATGCTCATCGGAGCATGTTGAGGAGGTGGAGGATCCGATGCGGCAACAATCTCACAGTAGCTGATCTCTACTGGCGTCAAAGGCATGGATTCTCCAAACTCATATACCTGCTCAGGTGTAGGAATGAGCCAGGGGTCATCAGTCCTGGACAGCATGTTGACTTGAGCGGTATTCGGTGGTGGTGCAGGGAAAATACCCATGAGGACTGGGTCTTTGAAGAGACCAGGTCCTATGCTGTCTGGGGGATTCGGAATTTGATCCACATACGACACGTTGTTCTCAGAGCTAGAGGTGAAAAATGACAACTGATCTACTGTAACAATCTTGCCCTCGTGAGGGAACTTAATGAATCGAAAGACAGTAGACGGCACGCAGAGCATGGCATGGGTCCAGCTGCGGCCAAGAAGTATATTGTAGTTGAGTTTAGCGTCAACCACTTCCACTTCCACGTTGACAGTTTTTCCCTGTAATGTGATCGCAAGACTCTCGAGAACTCCCAGGGGTTTAGATTCCCGACCATCAAATGCCTCAAGGGCATTGGGAGATGATGACAAGGCTGGAGAGCCAATGGCCTTCCAGCAAGCGGAGGACATAACGCAGGTGGATGCACCCTCATCTACGACGGCCCTATGAACGTTTAGACCGTTAATCCCGACTTGAATGACCAAAGCGATTTGATGTGGAAGCCGGGGAGTAAAATTCTCCAGATCGAAGGTGAGAAGGCTCGAGTCGGCGGGATCGATACCACCGATTGCAGACAGTAAAGCCTTCCATTGTGAAGGACAACTTTGAAGAACCTCAAGTGCGGACATAGCACATGGCGCCTGTGCCAGATCCTCAACAATACTGTAATGTTGAGCGGCACGAGCATTTGGATTGTAAGAGGATCTCCGAAGAACACCCTTGGGAGGTGGCTTCACAACGGGTTCGAGAGTCGGCTTCTCGATTTCCAATGGACCAGAGGCAGGTGGAGGAGGCGGCCCATCCGCAACTGCCTTCCCGGGCGCCTGCCGTGATTCATTGTAGTCCTTCGACCGCGTAGCAACAGTGATAGGTGCATTAGTCTTCATCATGAAAACCTGAGACCCAAACGGTGCAGATGATGAGCCCTGTTCGACCATCTGGGTCTGCTGAGATGGAAATGGCTCTTTTAAAACAGCCAGAGTCCCTTTTGAGCCTTTAAGAAGTTGACTAACTTCGGACCGTCGTGGACAATCCTTAGTATAATGGTCACCTTCACAGATGAGGCAAGGGAATTTCGGCTTACGTTGGGAGCCATCCTCAGTTCGAGATTTAGATTCCGGTTTCGGGGCATCAGATTTTGATTTACCTTTGCCCTTCTTCTTCCCCTTGGAGGATTTGTCCGCAGGATTGGCCTGAACGGCATTCACCTCCGCGGTTTTACCAGAATCGGATGAGGCGGGATTAGCAGAGGTATTGTTGGAAGAATTAGCCTTCTGCTTCCCATTCGAAGACTTCTTCGAATTTTGAGAAACGGAACCAATGACACCATCCACGGAAGGGGTGGGTTGGGTCTTTTTGGCTCCGGGCCGTGGTGCATCAGGCAGGATGTCATAAAGCGTGCCAGATTGCGAATAAACCAGATCCAAGTACTGGGCACGCGCGATAGCTTGTTCCTCCGTCACACACGCTCCCATCGCAATATCCTGAGCGATTTTATTCACAAAGGAGGTGGTGAACCAGTGGGTCAAAATCTGATCAGGTATGTGAAACTTGATCAGTCGACGACGGCGCCGCCACTCATGTATGTGATCCGAGATGTGAGTGGCGGTGTCCTGTTTCAGAGAAGTCAGGATGTGCGTCCCGGCCTCATACCGGACCGGTAACTGGAAATGCGTGAGGAAAGCCATGGCTAATGAGTTGAAATCTTGAAAAATACCACGGGATAGTTCTATGTACCACTTAGCAGCAGCTCCTGTTAACGTACGCTGGAAAAGACGCAAACGAATCGAATCATCGACCCAAGAGTTAGATGAACACCAGAGGTGGTACGTCATCACATGTGCCTGGGGGTCTTCGCCAGCTTTGCCCTCAAACTTGGGACAATCTCCTGGTATCTTGGTGGGAACCGGAGGCCAATATGGATTATGCGAAATCGGATCATTAGTCAACTTTGAAACGTCCGGTAGGTCCAAGGTAGCCAGGAACGGCAATGGAGGGTTAACTCCCATGCCAGCCCCAGAATAAGATCCGGTGCCCATGCTCCACGATCGTTGTGAATATCCCTACCCCCACGGGTTCTGTCCCGTAGGATTCTGACCGTAGGGGGCATAATTCGTATAGCCAAACTGATTTGGATTCTGGTAACCATAGTGCGGGGCTTGATAACCAGAGTTCGTGCCCTGATTAGGTGTTTGCCCCGTATAAGCAGCGTTAGGATTTGGCTGCTGAGCGTAGGTAGAACCGGGTGGAGGAGGTTGATACTGAGAGCCTCCAGGGTGGTTATAGTTCAGTTGAAACTGACCATGAGGATAATAACCACTCTGAGGATGAGTAGACTGTTGATAAGTGGAACCCTGCGGAGCCTGGTACGTAGGGCGCAGCTGTTGATTCGGATGCGGCATTGAATGAACAGGCTGTTGAGCAGAGTGAACGGAATGAGAGGGCTGCCCTGAATGAACAGGTTGACCCGAGTGAGGGGGCAGACCTGAATGAACAGGCTGGCCCAGATAAACAGGTGGCGCTGGTTGCGCAGGTTGACCTGGTTGTAAGTGAGCCCCAGGTTGCGCTGAATAAGCCGGCTGGCCTGGAGGCGGGACACCAGGTTGTACCGGATGACCCGGTTGGCCTGGTGGTGGAACAGGACCAGGTGCTTGCTGGAAACCAGTTTGACCTGAAGCAGAACCATATGGTGGTCCTGGCTGATATGCAACGTTAGAGACAACAGGATACTGCGGTTGCATCGGTAGAGAAGGCTGGATTTTCCCCCCAGGACCATAGGCCGGTCCCTGTTGATACCCCGGCTGAGGCTGAGCAGGTTGACCAGCAGGGCTATAATATGGTCCTTGCGGATTGTACAATGGCCCTTGCTGGCCCGCAGAGTAGCCTTGGATGGGCTGTCCCTGTGGGTCGTACAGATAGCCAGGTTGGCCTGCAGGTTGGCCTTGGAAAGGTTGTCCCTGCAGGTTGCGAGCCTGGTTGTACGGTAAACCTTGAGCATACAGATAAGCCTCAGGAGTAGGAAGACGCAAAATGTCCCCATGCTCGTCAAGCTGACCCGGAAAACCATACACGGGAGTGCCGTCCTGCGCATAGTGCGAAAAGAAAGATCGATAAGGATCTTGGGGAATTTGTCCAGCTCCGGCGTTCGGCTGTTGCAAAAACAACCGATACTCCTCCGGAGAGATATTCTCCGGTATGGCAGTAGCTAAATAAACATCTTCGGGAGTTGGCCCAGCCCTGGTGGCTGAGACAACAGCAGAAGAGGCAGCTACACAAACAGTGGGCCGCACGGGAACAGAAGTGACGGGCGTCGAAGGAGACACCCCGGGTGTAGTGGCAGCTGGCCTCGAAGCAGGAGATGATATTCCCATAGAGGCAGCAGCTGAAATAATCTGACCCAGAGATCTGTATCCCTGCGGTAAAGAAGGACTGGCTGACGACATGGTAGCCAGCTCAGAATCGTCTCCCTCAAACAATCTACGAGGGATGTGCTGATAGTCATCAGACCCCGGAATTTCCTCACCAGAATCACTCATGGTTGATCTTGCCGTTAAATCACGCAAAAGACGGCGAGGACTAGGAGGAAAAACAGCAGCAACAAACGGTGAACCCGATGTAAGAGAAAGGAAATCAGCTCCTAATCTCAATTCAGACACAGGGTCCGAAAAGGGCCGATTGAACTCAACTGGTTCTCCAAAGGGTTGCTCGGCGAGAACCGGTCCCTCGTCGGGAAACTCGGAAACAACAGGCTGCTGTGGTTCAACAGAAGGCTGAGAAGCTTCTGAAGAATCGTCCGCATAAGGACTACCAGTAGACGAAACCGAAGGTTCGGCCACTGTGGCAAAAGACTAGAAGAAAAGAGAAAACACACACATGGGCTGAAAACGAGTTAAGACACACGATCAAACAGTCAACAAGCAATGTCTAAACAGGTGTGTAATCGTGGGCGATTAATTTTACCACATTGGAAAGTAAGAAATTCTACCGTTTCATATTTTAAGAGTCGAGAAACGATAAAAAAGATGACTCTATCTCTTTCAGAGTTGACACAAGCGTGAAAGGACAAGCGCTTGACGGTCTTTTCAAGTTTAGGGAGTCAGAAAAGACCAAATGACTGCTCAGGAAAAACTAGGCACAAAGGGTGTACCAAATATCCGTGAACTACAATATACACCTTGGTTTCAATAATGAAACAGAAATCGACCAAGGACTTTCCGTACGTGCAGGTAGTCTCCCCGAATGCTATGTTCGGTGTATCACGGGTATAGGGCGGCAGACTCGGCTTCCTGTGGATAAAGGATTGAAATCCTAGAGGGGTCTCCCTTTATATACGCGACGGTACGGGGAGCGCAAGTCTGTACTAGCGCTGTCTAGAGCCAACAAGCGAACGACAGCTGCTAGGTTTAACGACGCCGGAACACGTCTCTAGCCTAGACCTTCTAAATATGTTTCGTTAAGTTCCAATGCTGCCTTAGGTTAATTGAATAAATTTTACGTTGATCTTCAATTGAGTTTCAATTTCCAGGCCCTATCGTATGTAGTGTCTCGAAAGACTCCTAAATGCAAGCTATATGCCACAGTGCAACATTTCGTTCGATGAAAACTAGTTAAATAAGAGTTGAGAACTTTTATACAAACGAAATGAACGGAATACAAACAACAATGTCTCTAATGCCACTAATGCAATTGAAAGCTTTTCATTCAAAACACTAATCACTAGCGATATGGAAAAGATCACAATTTGCACTAATTAACAAAAACAAAAGAGATTTTTTTATTTTCAATGTTGAATAACTAATGTGCACTGAAAACAAAAGGAACAATTTGGGAGACGATATCCAAGAGAGCGAAACACACAAAATTCACTCAACAATGCAAACAATCAGATCCCCAAATCGACCAAAGTCTCTCAAAGCAGAGAAAAGACTCAAAAGCTTCCGATGGACCGTGTGATCTAGGTCCAAAGCAAGGCAAACGATTTTCGAATGAAGGAAGGAACAATCACCCAAAAAACGCAACAAAACAATCAAAGACTGTTAAGAGAGCGTGGAGAATCAATCAACAAGTTGACAGGACAATCAAGACACCAAAACTCCCAAGGAGGGCTCGATACACTAAGCCACTAGATGCCCTAGGGCTCAAAACGTGAAATCGGTAGATAGAAGCAAACAACCAAAGGACAGAGGTGAATTCCAGCCAAACAAGACTCCAACCCGCTCAGGCAGTCATAAAATCAAGAAGAAAAGTATTGATCAAATCCAGAGAGCCAAAAAATGAAGAAACTCAAAAAACTCACAGGGGTGGCGCGACTGTGAGTGTGAAACTAGCGCCAGAAGCCAATTGGCGCGGGCTAGACAAAGGCAACGTGCGCCAAGTGGCGCGACTGTCGGGTTAAAAACCGCGCCAGTCGAGTTTCTCAATAAAAATTAAAAAACAAGCTACTCCAGAAGCAGACCAATACAAGCTAAGCAAACCAAGAAGCTAAAACAAAGAAAGAATCCAACCCAGAAGGTTCATCAAGCAAGGAAAAACGATCAAAGCGAAACAACATAAACGAGACAATGAAGACCGGACGATCTCCCCTGTGGAGTCGCCAATTTGTTGAGGAGGTAAATCCCCTCTGCGGACAGAGGCGATCCCTACTAGCCCAGCAGGGGTCTAGCAACAAACAAACAATGCTATGACGCAAGCTCCTAGTTACGAATGAAAGACTAGGAATAGAAGCCTACTTGGATTCCAACGCTATAATCTGAAGAAGAAATGTCCCCGTCCTTCAGCCCTGGCAGATCACAATCCTTCCACGATCTCCGCGGATGAACACTTGCACATAGAAGAAACGAACAGATACAAGCATAGGAACAAGCATACATAACTAAACATCGGTCAGAAAAGATATTACTCGCATTAACATGATGGGAAACGGAGTGGAACCATAATCATAGTCATCTATTAAATAATAAACGAATAGAGGTTACAACCAAGTTCTGACGTCGCAGCCTCCTTCGAACGGGTC
>JAXQQM020077546.1:0-143246 GCA_034641835.2 Pinus albicaulis
CGCGACTTCTCTTATGTTATGAAACTAGATCCAAAAATAGAAGAAAAGAGAGCTCAACGCCTTAGAAATCAGCCACTTTGAGGGGGAAACCTCCAATACATTACATAAATGAACAATTCTTGGATTATACAAATGAAAAAACCTCCTTCTATATATAGGGGTCCATGGGGTCACAATATAATCCTAGCCGACCTAACAATAATAATGTAAGGGAACAATAATAAAAATATGGGGGTTACATGGATACAATAATAACAATAATGGGGGCTACACTAATAACAATAAGGGACTACACTAGTAATATGGGGACATAACATGCCCCTCTCCTTCAAAAAGTGCTCTCCTCAATGCTTGAGTAGCTCTGGATGCTTCTGTACAAAATTCTCATCCTCCCATGTAGAATCTTCAGTGGGTAAGTTCTTCCACTTGATGAGATACTTTGAAATTGATCAATTTCGTAGCTATCGAGTTCTTGTTTCCATGACTGTTTCAGGTTCTAATACGATTTTTCCTTCCTCATCAAGTTCTGGCAATATTGTTTGAACCAGAAGTTTGTCACATATAACCTTCTTTAAGCATGAAACATGGAAAACTAGATGCGCTCTCAATGAAGCAGGAAGCTCCAATTTGTATGCCATAGTACCAATCTTTTGCAACACCTTGTAAGGACCATAGTATTTTGGTGATAATTTATTATCCTTCTTAGCTTGCTTGAGGGACATTTTTTTGTATGGTTGTAGCCATAAAAATACCTAGTCTCCTACATCAAAACTTCTCTCACTGCGATGTTGATCTGCCTGTTGTTTCATTCGATTTTGTGCCAAATTGAGGTTATCCTTTAGCAGTTTGAGAAATTTTTGTTGATGCTCGATGTGATCTTCCACTACTTGCACCTTAAAATTTTCTCTTAAAGATGATGTGATGGATGGTGGATGATATCCATAAAGTGCCCTAAATGGGGTCATTTTTGCTACAGTATGGAAGGAAGTGTTATACTACCATTCAACCAGAGGTAACCACTTGACCCATTGTGTTTGTTTATCAGATACAAAACAACAAATATATCCTTCCAAACATTTTTTCACTATCTCAGTTTGACCATCAGATTGAG
This sequence comes from Pinus albicaulis, assembly GCA_034641835.2. NCBI lineage: Eukaryota > Viridiplantae > Streptophyta > Pinopsida > Pinales > Pinaceae > Pinus > Pinus albicaulis. Next base: position 1,112 of record JAXQQM020077546.1, read on the forward strand.
GATAATAAGATGAGCTATGAGCTAGTTGAGTACCCAAAAAAGAAAATAATTTCGTCCAAAAATTTCCAGTAAAAATGGGATCTCTGTCACTTACCATAATCTTTGGGTTTCCATGTAGCTTTTGAATTGTTTCCATAAATGCAGTAGAAACTGTACTTGGTTTAAATGGATGAGATAATGCGCAAAAGTGTGCAGACTTGGTAAGTCTATCAACTACCACCATGATGACACTCTTTCCTTCGGACTTAGGTAAACCTATGATAAAATCCATTGAAATCTCCTCCCAACATTGTCTTGGAATGGATAAGGTTGTAGAAGACCTGGGGTCTTAATTGTCACAACTTTATTTTGCTGGAAAACAAGACATTCTACCAAAAAATTTTGAATATTAGATTTAAGGCCATCCCAAAAAATTCTTTCTTTACCTTGTGGTAAATTTCTAAAAATCCTGAGTGTCCTCCTAAAGGAGAAGTGTGCAATTCCAAAAGAATATTTCGTTTTATTTGGGAATTATTACAAAGATATAAGCGATCTTTGTACCATAAGGAATCAGTTTTCCAACTAAATGTATTAGATGTACTAGGATCTTGCTTCAACTTTTGAATGAGTGTCCAAACTTCTTCGTCCTTCTTCCATTCATCCCTTGCTTTGGTTATCCAATCTGCTTGGATAATAGAAATTTCACAAAGCAATGCTTCCACCTCTTCATCCTTTCTTGAGAGTGCATCTGCAACAAAATTTGGCTTCCCTTTTTTGTAGATGATTTCAATTCATAACCCAACATCTTTGTGACCCATTTTTGCTTCTCTTCTAAAGATAGTCTTTGTTCCAAAAAGTGTTTAAGACTATCATGATCAGTTTTTACCTTGAAGTGCATTCCCATTTGTTGAGGAGGTCAATCCCCTCTGCGGACAGAGGCGATCCCTACTAGCCCAGAAGGGGTCTAGCAACAATCAGCAAATGCTACAGCGCAAGTTCCTAATTGCGAATAAACAGACCAATGATGGAGGCCTACCTGGAGTCCAGTGCTATGATTCGTAGAAGAGATAGCGTTCCCATTCCTCAGCCTCGGAAAATCACGATCCCCACGATCTCTGTGAATGGACACCTGCACATGCAAGAAACAACACGAATACAAGCATAAAATCCAGAATACGCAACTATATATCAGTCGGAAAGGATATAACTCATCATTATCATAAGTGAAAAACCGAGTGGAACCATAACCAGTAGTCATTCATTAATAAGCAATCGAAAGAGAGTACAACCAATGTTCTAACGCTGAGGTCTCCTTCGGAGGGGTCTCCACTCGTGCACGTCTCGGAAAGCCTGCCAGGGACAGGACAAGCCTCTCTTAGAGTCTCTCGACGATAGTCTCCTTGCACGAGTTTGGCCTTAAGGGAAAAATGAGGGCTCTTACAGCATGAAGGCTCTTGGGAATTTGAGAACTTGGAGATTCAAGGCTTAGGCACTTCAAGACTAGCTTGCAATGGCAATGAGCTAGCTTTTATAGATGGAGGAAGGGGATTTGGGATCCCTATAATTGTGGGATTGGCCCTATCTTCAAGGAAGCTTCCATGAGAGGTGGCAAACCACTTCCCTTTCATGGAACTCCTGGAGCCAAACCTCCCAACTCAAGATAGATAACAGTTTCTGAGTCTGTTGAAACGAAACTTCCGCCATTCTTATTTAAAAAACACTCCTTAAATTGGCTGGCGCGACTGCGACTCTGGGACAGAGCGCCAGTTGGCGCGGCCTCTTTGTAGGATTTTCCTCATTGGCGCGAGTGCTGAACTGGATACCCGCGCCAGTGCAAAAAGGGATGTTTTTATGGTTTTCTGCAAGGAGATGTCTTCAGGGCAATTGAAGCTCATGTTTAGAGGAATGCAATGATAATGGTTTCAAGGCATGACATTTCTCACAGGTCACAAAATAGGCCCTCCAATGTGTGGTACGGGGAAAGGTAGGGACGGTGACAGATTACAATGTAACATATGCCCCCTAAAGCATGAGGCCCGAGAGAGAGAGAGGGGTGAAATGCTTTACGAGAACGTGTCCAACTGAAGCTCCGCCATTGGAAAACCTGCGTGGAGAAATACAACTGATATCTCAAGTACATAATGTATATGTGGTATGGACGCAGCCATCCAAAACAGAGAATACAATAACCCAGATCCAAGCTATGGTCGCAACCATCCAGTGAGGATCGATAAATAGACTCAGGTATGGTTGCAACCATCTAGTGAATAAGTCATGTAAATAATAATCCACAAAATCGCAGCCTGGATTACAACAGACACAATCCAGGGTCTTGCGCTCCATCTCAACCCGAAAAAAGTACAAGTTCAAGCATGTGAATATGTGAGCTGAAGTCGAACATGCAAGAACATCGCCTGATTACTAGCCAATGATGAGAGTTGTTAACAAACGCGAGAGGAACCACCAATAATGACGATGGCCCTCAAGGTACTACAGGTACAATCTACGGCATGTGAATCAATGAGCTGGCATCGAACACCCGTAGAATCACTCCATCGGAGGCCAATGATGAGAACCTCACGTCGAATGCCATGAACCTGCCATTGAGGCATGCAGGCTCCAAGGTACCATAAAGGAGTCTCTAGATCAGCTTCCTGGATAATGAGCTGAAGTCAACAAGAAGTGACCTTGATCGAAGGTGGGCCATAATGTTTCCCACATCATCGACACGAGATAGAGGAACATGATGTTTTTGTTGTGAATCAGGATCATATGAGAATCAGAGGAAGGTTGATATTCGCAGAGGTCAACTTCTCTTGAACATATAATGGCACAAATAATGGTTTTGGCAGTATTTGACATCAATGGATCAGAGGTCATGGTGACGAGGCAATGAGAAGAGGAGAGGTCAAAAAGGATTACCTGAACCCACGGAAGCAAGTGAAAAAATGAGATGAGATGTCCCCAACCCGACACGAATGCAGACAAGTGCCATGTTCAAGAGCGACATACTTCCAACACGACAATGATGATGGTTCCATTTTTCCCCCACCATTTCTGGTGAGTACCCCAATTATTTTTTATAACAAGCTTGAAGGGGATAGCATATGCTTGTAATATAAGTCTGCCCTTCGAGCGAATCCATCCTAGTACATTTAACAAGCCCTAGGAAGGAGGAACTCGGAAAACGTCATTTCGACTGAATCCGATGTCATTAGGGTTTAATGAGTCTAACAAAGGAAGAACTTGGCGTCTTTTCATGTTTAGAGAGTTTGAAAAGACAGCAGAAAAGTAAACTCCAAAGGTCCCTTTTCATCAATAGTTCCCCAGATCCGAAAAGGCAGAAACAATATCCGGGAAAACCTCCTAGTCACGATAGGCTAGGGTATTCCTTTTTCATAAATAATCCATCCCAACCTGAAAAAGGGGTAAACGTATACTGGGTAGATGTCGTTTCGCAACCACTTTAACGAGATCGAAACGACAAGGGCCTCAACAATCTTTTCATGTTTCGAGAGTCAGAAAAGAGCTGAAAGATGACTCCAAAGTGACTTTTTCGTGTTTTTACCGAGTCCGAAAAAGTATAAAATACAACTCGTTTCACCATTTACGTTGCATAAAAACCTGTTGCTGCACAGAAAGTCAAGTGTAAAATCCATTTTCGGCAAAACATACGAAGTTTCAATGAAAAATGACTTTTTAAACTTAAAATAGAGCTCAAAAAGTTATAAATAGGTCTAAATGGTAAAAATTGAAATTACTTTTACTTTTTACCTGAGAGAAGAGCAACATTGGTCCATTTACCATGCAAACTTCTGACGGTGATTACGACCGATCCGGGCCACCATTCAGAGTTCCGTCAGTTCCAGGTAAAAGGCGCTTCCTCATTCTTCATTTCAGTCCATTTTTTAATAGTTTTCCATCATGCAATAGACTTCTGTGGCAACTTTTTGAATTTTTAGGGCTCCGCTCATTGGCGTGGGTATCTGGCACGGACCCGCGCCAATAGGCTTTTATATGCAAAGGGATCGCGCCAACTGGCGCGACTGTTCCAAAAACAGCCGCGCCAGTGGCCGAACCCAATTTTCCGCCTAAAAAATCAACATTTTGATCAAATTGAATGAAATTTGAAGCTCAATGGAGATCTAATTGAAGGTTTGTGACCATGTTGATGTAGGAAACCAAGCAAAATGGTGATTGAGTGGAAAGAAAGAGAGCACGGGGAAGAGGACGAAATGGCCATGGAAAATGAGGCCTGCATGAATGCCCTCAGAAACTGCGGGCTCAAGAAATTCTTCGTGACACCTTGTTTGCGAGCTCAACCTGAGCTACTTCAGTACCTGGTGAGCATTTGGGATGAACAAGAAAAAGTATTCAATATATGAGACCAGGTGTTAGAACTGGACGTTTCTGATGTGTACTTCATAACCGGACTGTCGCGTAGAGGTCCGGTACCCATACTAACAGGGAGCAGACCGTCGGGTGAAAAAATGGAGGAAGTGATGGCACAAGTGTGCCCTCGGGCACAAATGGGATCAGGGAGTAAAAAGGTGGATATCCACACTATCCATGATCTGGCACTACGAGTAGTGCTACATACCATCACATGGGTTGTAGGATCGCAGGCACCGCACGAAGCGACGAAAGCCCAACTCTTACTGGCTTCAGAGTGCATGAGTCCCATACTGTTTGACTGGGCCATAACAGTAACGATCAACATCAAGAGACAGCTGACGAGATGCAAACAAGCCAAGCTGAAGTAGTTTGGCTACGGGTCTATCCTGGTATCGTTCATTCTGGAACGATTACCAATCTTCCAAGGCCAAGGGGCCGTTGTAGCGGAGCCGATATAGCGAAGACGATACCATGAGAGCCGAGAATGGCTCGCTGGGTAGCACTAATGCCCAGAGCAGGAGGAGTCCAACAGATGTCCTGGAGGCCAGAGTTCTTTGGGTGGTTGCGGCACCAGTTGATTGTAGTGGAGGACTGGCCTTATGCCGGGACAGACTTTACTAGAGACCCAGATCACCCACTGCCGGAGGGAGAGGATTGGGACGAAGAGCTGGGTATGATCTGTTTTTATTTTTATGTTTTATGATTTTTTGTTAATACATGTCCGTTCTGACAGCAGTTACATGTGTATGCAGATGTTGGCCCAGAGAGACCATCCGGGATGTCTCCTATCACATGGAGAACTCAACTCGCAGTCGATCCTCACGAGGAGGGCGCGGAAGGAGGAGAGTTGGTTCAGAACCTCGAGGGGATTGCCCGAGGGATTCCGGACTACGCCCGGCTGGCGGATGTACCGTTAGCATATCAGAGACATACAGTGGGAGTGCCTAGTCGCCTCCACCGTCTACTGAGACGCCTAGTGCGTGCAGTGACTCGTTATCATGAGCACCACACAGACTAGCCTCTTAGGGTTTTATTTCATGCATATTTTTGAGAGACGTGTCGTCTCCGGATGTAATAAGACGAACATGTATATTTTTTGATCTTATGCGATGCACACTATGTAAACATTTCGATATCTATATATATATACATATCTATTTCTGGATGGATTTTCTTTTTACATGTAATGATGATTTACAAATTTCGCAGATGTATATCTAACACCAAATTAGCTACTGCATCTGTTAATGTATTCATGTGCCTGGGTATATGCTGATATGTAATATAGTCAAAATTTCTTTCCAGTAAATGAATACGCAGATACAGACGTAAAATGGATGGGTTTCTGACCGAATAATGACCGTTCAGTTGTAATACCACAAGTTGTGAGTCCAGATACACAAGCAATTCACGGATACCAAGGTTTACAGCCCCAGTTAATAATTCTAATACAGCACTATATTCCGCGATGTTATTTGTAGTACATCCCAGACACACACCTTGTAGGTTGACCAACTCACCAGCAGGATCGTAGATTACCCAGGCTGCCGAAGACAGATTCCTGGTACTGCGGGAGGCACCATCCGCGAACCCAACAAACGGATTGATGGACATCTGCACAATTAGGAAGACCCAATCAGCAGAAAGATGTTTACACTACACACCACACCACACATGCACACAAATGAATAGTCACACCTATGTACACACACCACACAAAAATGACTTTAAGCGTAGTATTTCTTCAGGTACAGCCCATTTCTGGGTTGCGCCAGCAGAACTCCTTCATAGTCTATAAGCTCATAGGCCCCATTCTTTAATACTCGTTTAACTATATAGGGCCCATGCCGCATGGGTTGGAACTTCCCCGCCCCAAGCTTATCGTGTGCTTGATCATACAGGAGGACAAGGCCCCCTTCAACGAAGGAACGTGGTGAAACCGATTGATCGAAGTGAGCTTTGACCTGCTTCTTTTGTGCCTCAATGACTAAGGCAGCTAAGCGGCGGATTTCATCTAACCGTTCCAGATACAGGAGACGCTCTTCTTCAGAAGAAGTGTCAGGTAGAAGTTCTACGGCTAATTTCAAAGAAGGAATCTCACATTCAACCGGAAGAGTGGCTTCCAGACCATACACCAGTTAAAAAGGTGTGAATCTAGTTGCACTCTTAGAAGACATTTTATAAGCCCAAAGAGCTGAGAACAGTTGGAGGTGCCAATTTGATTTATGAATTCCAACTGTTCGTTGAAGCATAGTGACCAAAACCTTGTTCACTGCTTCAACCTGGCCATTTTCCTGAGGGTAATATGGTGTTGAGCTATCGTGGCGTAAGCCCAACCTCGATGTCAGCTCGGCCATCATATAATCTCTGAAATGAGTACCATGGTCGGTAATGATGGCCTGAGGAACCTCGAAACGCACGATGATGTGGTTGAAGATGAATTGAGCAGCTGTTTTACCGTCGGCTGCAAGTGTAGGCATCGCTTCGGCCCACTTGGTGAAGTAGTTGACAGCTACGATTATATACGCATTCCCCCCGGCCGAATGAGGGTTACACGTCATAAAATCCATGCCCCATTTCGCAAATGGGCCAATGGTAACAACAGGATGCAAAGGAAGAGGTGGCGCGCGCATCTTGCGCTAAAACACCTGGCACGCGTGACATTTTCGAACTGCTGTAATACAATCTTTGAATATTGACGGCCAGAAATATCCTACTCGCAAAATCTTTTGAGCAGTAGAATATCCAGACATATGTCCACCACAGGCACCACTGTGGTAGTCATATAGGGCCCTTTCAGCCTCTTCCAAGGTAAGGCATCGGCGGAGCACCGAATCTACTCCAACACGGTATAAAGTATCTCCTACGATGCGGTAGGGTTGAGACTGATGCCGAATTCGACGTCAGGCATCTTTAGTCAACTCAGACCGAAATGTGGAGGTTTGAAGATACACGATTATGTCACCATACCAAGGGTCACGATTACTGATGAGGAAAAGAGTTTCATCCGGGATATGATCCTCGGAAAGTGGAGTGGAGTCTGTCAGGAGTGAGCATATAAGATCCGCGAAAACAAGTGATTTGGTTGACTTAGCAGTGGTGAACTCTAAGTCAAACTCTTGCAGGATAACGATCCATTTGGAGTATTTTCCCCCCAGCAACTGTCTAGAGAGAATATATGTCATGGGGTTTCAATCCGAAACCACTGTTATCGTGCGCAGCAGGATGTAATGGTGAAAGCGCTGCACAGCGTGTATGGCGGCTAAAGCCAACTTCTCGACATGGGAATAACACGTTTCTGTATCGAGAAGGTTTTGTGATAGATAATAAATGACATGTTCATTAGCATCATCATCATCCTACACCAGAACCATAGCAATGGTGCTAAACGTGGCGGCAAGATACAAAGTGAAATCACGATGATAGTCTAGAGGACGAAGCAAAGGAGCATTAACCAATAACATCTTTAGCTTCTCAAAGGATTGCTGAGGCATTAACCAATAACATCTTTAGCTTCTCAAAGGATTGCTGAGCAATTTCGTCCCAACAGAAGGGAAAATTCTGCTTTAATAGGCGTGTAAATCCTTTGGCCACCTCAGCGTAGTTCGGGATAAAGCGTCGAAGGAAGTTCGCTTTTCCCTACAGACTCTACAACTGATATAACGAGGAGGGTGATGGGAGGTTGATGATAGCCTTGAATTTTAAAGGGTCAAGGAGAATTCCGTCTTTGGAGACTATGAATCCCAAAAGACGGCCAGAATCCATGCCGAAGACGCACTTATGAGGATTGAGCCTAATATTGTAGTGCCTACAGCGAAGGAAAATCTGGCGAAGGTGTTCAGGGTGATCCTCTCGCCTAGCTGAATGAGCTGGCAAGTCGTCCAGATAAGGCTGAACGATGTGGTGAATGTCATGGAAAGCATAAGACATCGCACGCTAAAAAGTAGCTCCAGTATTCTTTAAGTCGAACGGGAGTTTTTTATACGCGAAAGTACCCCACGGACAGATGAACATAGTCTTGTGTTGATCCTCAGGTGCAATATTGATTTGATTATACCCTGAGAAACCGTCCATCAAGGAATAAATCTCACTTCCGGCACATTCGTCGATAATCTGGTCGATGAACGGAGTGGGATAGTTATCTTTTGGACAGGCGCAATTGATGTCGCGGTAATCAACACAGACCCTAATAGTACCCTGCTTTTTATTGACATGGACAATATTAGACAGCCATTCTGTGAGGGGGATAGGATAAATAAAACCCGCGTGCAGAATTTTTTCAACTTCTGCCTTAATTGCAGCGGCTTTCCGAGGATGCATGGGGTGTAAGCGTTGGTGCACGGGCTTCGCACCAGGATAGGTTGGAATCTCATGCACTACGATACTGGGATCAATCCCTGGCATTTCCTCGTAGGACCAGGCAAACACATCTCTGAATTCTTTAAAAAGATCAGTATAGACTTGAATCTCATTGGGAGAACAAGTCACTCCCACGTGAATATTCTCAACGACCCCCAGTTTAACGGAGATGTTGATCGGGACGGTTTGAGTGATGTTACCCAGGTTACCTTCCGAAAAAACCTCGTGCGTCAAGATGGGCGTTTGAAGAGGACGGGTAGGAACCTGAGAAGCATAACACTCCAGACAGTCAGTCATTGCCCCCAAGCTAGGCATAAAAGAGGAGCGATGATGTCCATCGCCCCAAGGCAGCTCCTCAAGAGACATAGTTTCAATGATGGCCTCATCGGAAGGAAAAGTCTCTTTGAGAGGATCAGGTGAATCGGCCTGACCAAGCCAGGGGGATTGAGAGTAGACGTCGAGAACCATGCTCAAAGGAGCATGCTGAGGAGGTGGAGGATCAGATGCGGCAACAATTTCACAGTAGCTGATCTCTGCTGGAGTCAAGGGCATTGATTCTCCAAACTCAAACACCTGCTCAGGCGTAGGAATAAGCCAGGGGTCATCGGACCTGGAAATCATGTTAACTTGAGCGGTGTGCGGTGGTGGTGCGGGAAAGATACCCATGAGGACGGGGTCTTTGAAGAGACCAGGTCCTACACTGTCAGGGAGATTCGGAATCTGATCCACGTATGGTACGTTGTTCTCGGAAGTAGAGGTGAAGAAGGACAACTGATCCACCGTGACGATTTTTCCCTCGTGAGGGAACTTAAGAAGTCGAAAGACGGTGGACGGCACACAGAGCATGGCATGAGTCCAGCTATGGCCCAGAAGTATATTGTAGTTGAGCTTGGCGTCAACCACTTCTACTTCCACGTTGACAGTCTTCCCCTGTAAAGTGATTGCTAAACTCTCGAGAACACCTAGGGGTTTAGATTCCCAACCATCAAATGCCTCGAGGGCATTGGGAGAGGACGCGAGGGCCGGAGAGCCAATGGCCTTCCAGCAAGCGGAGGACATAACGTAGGTAGAAGCACCTTCATCCACCACGACCCTATGGATGTTCAGACTGTTAATCTCGACTTGAATAACAAGAGCGATTTGATGTGGAAGTCGGGGAGTGAAATTCTCTAAATCGAAGGAGAGAAGACTTGAATCGGCGGGATCAATACCACCGATTGCAGACAGTAAAGCCTTCCGTTGTGAAGGACAACTTTGAAGAACTTTGAGTGCAGACATAGCAGAAGTTGCTTGTGCCAAATCCTCAACAATGTTATAGTGTTGAGCAGCACGAGCATTTGGATTATACGAAGATCTCCGAAGAACACCTTTAGAAGGCGGCTTCATAACAGGTTCAGGAGTAGGCTTCTCGATTTCTAAAGAACTGGAGACAGGTAGGGGAGGCGGTCCATCCGCAACTGCCTTCCCAGGTGCCTGCCGTGATTCGTTGTAATCCTTCGAATGCGTAGCGACAGAGATAGGTGCAGCAACCTTCATCATGAAAACTTGGGACCCAAATGGCACAGATGGTGATGGTTGTTCAACCATCTGGGTCTGTTGAGACGGGAATGGCTCTTTTAGAACTGTCGGAGTCCCTTTAGAGCCCTTGAGAAGTTGACTAACCTCGGATCATCATGGACAATCCTTAGTATAATGGTCCCCTTCACAAATGAGGCAAGGGTACTTCGGTTTACGCTGCGAACCATCCTCAGTGCGAGATTTAGATTCTGGCTTTGGGGCATCAGATTTAGATTTTCCTTTGCCCTTATTTTTCCCCTTGGAAGTTTTCTCCATAGGATTGGCCTGAACAACATTCACCTCCGAGGTTTTGCCAGAATCGGACGGGGCGGGATTAGTAGGAGCATTGTTGGAAGAATTAGACTTCTTCTTCCCATTCAAAGATTTCTTCGAATTCTGAGAGATAGAACCAATGACACCATCCACCACAGGGGTAGGCAGATCCTTAGAGGTTTTGAACCGCGGGGCATCAGGCAAGATATCATAAAGCGTGCCGAACTGAGAATACACAAGATCCAGATATTGGGCACGCGCAATGGCTTGTTCCTCCGTCACACACGGTACCATCGCAATATCTTGAGCGATTTTATTCAAGAAGGAGGTGGTGAACCAGTGAGTTAGTATCTGATCAGGTATGTGAAACTTGATCAGTCTACGACGACGCCGCCACTCATGAATGTGATCAGAAATGTGAGTGGCTTTATCCTGCTTCAGAGAAGTCAGGAGGTGCGTCCCAGCTTCATAACGAACCGGTAACTGAAAGTGCATGAGGAAAGCCATGGCTAAAGAATTGAAATCTTGGAAAATGCCACAGGATAACTCTATGTACCACTTAGCAGCAGCTCCAGTTAAATTACGCTAGAAGAGGCGCAGACGAATCGAATCGTCAACCCAAGAGTTAGACAAACACCAAAGATGATACGTCATCACATGCGCCTGGGGGTCCTCTCCAGCTTTTCCCTCAAACTTGGGGCAATTGCCTGGTATCTTGGTAGGAACCGAAGGCCAATACGGATTATGTAAAATCGGATCATTGGTCAATTTTGAAACATCCGGCAACTCCAAGGTGGCCAGGAACGGCAATGGCGGATTAATCGGCATGCCAGGCCCAGGATGAGGACCATTACCTGTACTCCACAATGGTTGTGAATATCCTTGCCGCCATGGGTTCTGTCCCATAGGATTCTGACCGTAGGGGGTGTAGGTCATATAACCAGACTGATTTGGATGCTGGTAACCAGAGTGTGGGGCTTGATAACCAGAGTACGGACCCTGATTATGTGTCGGCCCGATGTAAGTAGCATTTGGATTTGGCTGTTGATTGTAGGTAAAACTGGGTGGAGGAGGATAATACTAAGAGCCTCTAGGGTGGTTATAATTCGGTTGAGATTGACCATGAGGATAATAACCACCCTGAGGATGACTAGGCTACTGAAAAGTGGAACCCTGCAGAGCCTGATAAGTAGGGCACAGCTGTTGATTTGGTTGCGGCATCGAATGAACCGGCTGCTGGGCAGGGTTAATGGAATGAGCGGGCTGCCCTGAGTGAACAGGTTGAGCCGACTGAGAGGGTTGCCCTGAATGAACAGGTTGACCTGGATAGACAGGCTGTGCTGGTTGCACAGGCTGACCTGGCTGTGAAGGAGCCCCAGGTTGTACCGGATGGGCCGGTTGACCTGGAGGCAGAACACCAGGTTGTGCCGGATGGGACGGTTGGCCTGGTGGAGGAACAGGGCCAGGTGGTTGCTGGAAACCGGTTTGACCTGAGGCAGAACCATAGGATGGTCTTGGCTGATACGCAACGTTAGAAACAACAAGATACTGAGGTTGCATTGGTAGAGAAGGCTGGATTTGCCCCCCAGGACCATAGACCGGTCCCGGTTGGTACCTCGGCTGAGGCTGAACAGGTTGATCGTAAGGGCTGTAATACTGTCCTTGCGGACTGTACAATGGCCCTTGCTGGCCTGCAGGATAGCCTTGGATGGGCTGCCCCTGTGGGTCATAAGGATAGCCAGGTTGGCCCGAAGGTTGGACTTGGAAAGGTTGCCCTTGCGGGTTATAAGCCTAGTTATAAGGTAAACCTTGAGCATGGAGGTAAGCCTCAGGAGCGGGCAGACGTAAAATGTCCCCGTGCTCGTCATACTGACCTGGAAAAGCATACACAAGTGTACCATCCTGTGCATAGTGCGAAAAATAAGAGCAGTTGGGATCTTGGGAGGATGGTCCAACCTCGGGGTTCGGCTGTTTCAGAGACAACCGATACTTCTCCGGAGATATGTTCTCCGGTATAGCAGTCGCTAGATAGATATCTTCAGGAGTTGGCATAGCCCTGGCAGAGGGTGATGTGACAACAGGAGAAGAGGCGGCTACACAAACAGTGGGCCGAATGGGTACAGAAGTAACAGGCGTCTGAGGAGACACCCTGGGTGAAGGAGTAGCTGGCCTCGGAGAAGGAGTTGACACTCCCATAGAGGCTGCGGAAGAAATGATCTGACCCAAAGACCTGTACCCCGGTGGTAAAGAGGGACTGGCTGTTGACATGTCAGCCAGTTCAGAGTTGTCTCCCAAAAATAATCTTCGTGGGAAGAGCTGATATTCTTCACCAGACGTTGGGATTTCCTCACCAGAATCACTCATGGTTGAGCCTGCCGCTAGATCATGCAATAGATGGCGAGGGCTAGGAGGAAAAATAGTAGAAACAAAAGGCGAACCTGATGTAAGAGACAGGAAATCAACTCCTAATCTCAATTCAGACACAGGGTCCGAAAAGGGCCAATCGAACTCAACTCGTCCCCCAAAGGGTTGCTCAAAAAGAACCGGTCCCCCGTCAAGAAACTTGAAAACAGTGGGCTGCTGTGGTTCAACAGAGGATTGGGAAACCTCTGATGAATCGTCCGTGTAAGGACTACCAGTAGACGAAACCGAAGGTTCCGCCACTGTGGCAAACGATAAGAGAAAAAAGAACAAATACACACACGGGCTGAAAAAGAGTCAAGACACACGATCAAATGGTCAACAAGCAAAATCTAAGAGGGCGTGTAATCGTAGGTGATTAATTTTTACCACATTGAAAAATAAGAAACTTCATCGTTTCATGTTTTAAGAGTCGAGAAATGATAAAAAGGTGACTCTATCTCTTTCAGATTTGACACAAGTGTGAAAGGACAAGCACTTGGCGATCTTTTCAAATTTAGGGAGTAAGAAAATATCAAATGACTGCTCAGGAATACTAGGCAAAAGGGTGTACAAAATAACCGTGAACTGCAATATACACCTTGATTTCAATAATGAAAGAGAAATTAACGAAGGACTTTCCGTACGTGTAGGCAATCTCCCTGAATGTTGTGTCCGGTGTATCACGGGTATAGGGCGGCAGACTGGGCTTCCTATGGATAAAGGATTGAAACCTAGAGGGGTCTCCCTTTATATACTCGACGGTACGGGGAGCACAAGTCCGTACTAGTGCTGTCTAAAGCCAAAAGGTGAACGACAGCTACTAGGTTTAAAGACGTCCGAACACGTCTCTAGCCTAGACCTCTAAATGTGTTTCTTTAGATTTCAATGCTGCCTTAGTGTAAATTGAGTAGATTTTAAAGTTGATCTTCAATTACATTTCAGTTTTCAGGCCCTAATGAATGTGTGGTCTCAAAAACTCTTAAATGCAAAGCTACATGCCACAGTACATCATTTCGTTCGATGAAAACTAGCTACAGAAGAGTTGAGAGTTTTTACACAAAAAAAATGATCGGAAGACAATCAATGATATCTCTAATGCAACTAATGAAATCGAAAAATTTACATTCAAATCACTAATTACTAGTAAAATCGAAAATATTTCAATTTGCACTAATCAATCAAAAGCAAAAGAGATTTTTTTTTTTAAAATTTTCAATGTTTGATGGCTAGATGCACTAAACAGACTGAAAACAAAAGAGAAGAAATTTGAGAAACAATATTAAGAGAGAAAAAACAAACAAATTTCACTCAATGACACAAACAATCAGATCTCAAATCGACCAAAGTCTCTCAAAACCAAGAAAAAGTCACAAAGGTTCCAATGGACCGTGTAATCTAGGTCCAAAGCAAGACCGGACGAAGTTTGAATGAAGAGAAGAGTAATCACCCAAAAATCGCAACGAAATGGTGAACAGCCACTAAGAGAATGCAGAGGAGCAATCAGAGAATTGACTGGACTAACAAAACACCAAAACTCCTGAGGGCTCGATACACAAAGCCACTAGATGCCCTAGGGCTTAAAACGTGAAATCGATGGAGAAAAGCAAACAACCAAAGGACGAAGGCAAATTCCCAGTCAAAAAAGACTCCAACACACTTAGGTAGCTGAAAACCAAAAATAAATACATTGATCAGACACAGAGAGCTCAAAACTGAGCAAACCCTAATGCCTCACAGGAGTGGCACGACTGTGAGGTTGTAACTGGCGCTAGAAAGCAATTGGCGTAGGCAATACAAAAGCAACATGCACCAATTGGCGCGACTGTCGAGCTAAAAAGAGCGCCAGCCGAGTTCCTCAACCAAAAATAAAAAAGAACTACTCCAAAAGCAGATCAATGGTATCCAAGAAAACCTAGAAGCAAAAAACAGCAAAAGAACCCAGCCCAGAAGGCTAACCAAGCAAGGAAAACCACGAAACAATCAAAACGAGACAATCAAAACTAGACGATCCCCAGTGGAGTTGCCAAATTGTTGAGGAGGTAAATCCCCTCTGCAGACAGAGGCGATCCCTACTAGCCCAGAAGGGGTCTAGCAACAATCATCAAATGCTACAGCGTAAGTTCCTAATTTCGAATAAACAGACCAACGATGGAGGCCTACCTGGAGTCCAGTGCTATGATTCGTAGAAGAGACGACGTTCCCGTTCCTCAGCCTTGGCAGATCACGATCCCCACGATCTCCGTGAATGGACTCCTGCACATGCAAGAAACAACACAAATACAAGCATAAAATCCAGAATATGCAACTATATATCAGTCAGAAAGGATATAACTCATCATTATCATAAGTGAAAAACAGAGTGGAACCATAACCAGTAGTCATTCATTAATAAGCAATCGAAAGAGAGTACAACCAATGTTCTGACTCTGAGGTCTCCTTCGGAGGGGTCTCCAGTCGTGCACGTCTCGCAAAGCCTGCCAGGGATGGGACAAGCCTCTCTTAGAGTCTCTCGACGATAGTCTCCTTGCTCGAGTTTGGCCTTAAGGGAAAAATGAGGGCTCTTGCAGCATGAAGGCTCTTGGGAATTTGAGAACTTGGAGATTCAAGGCCTGGGCACTTCAAGACTAGCTTGAAATGGCAATGAGCTAGCTTTTATATATGGAGGAAGGGGAGTTGGGATCCCTATAATTGTGGGATTGGCCCTATCTTCAAGGAAGATTCCATGAGAGGTGGCAAACCACTTCCCTTTCATGGAACTCCCGGAGCCAAACCTCCCAACTCAAGATATATAGTAGTTTCTAAGTCTGTTGAAACAAAACTTCCGCCATTCTTATTTAAAAAACACTCCTTAAATTGGCTAGCGCGACTGCGACTCTGGGACAGAGCGCCAGTTGGCGCGGCCTCTTTGTAGGATTTTCCTCATTGGCCCGAGTGCTTAACTGGATACCCGCGCCAGTGCAAAAAGGGATGTTTTTATGGTTTTCTACAAGGAGATGTCTTTAGGGCAATTGAAGCTCATGTTTAGAGGAATGCAATGATAATGGTTTCAAGGCATGACATTGCTCACAGGTCACAAAATGGGCCCTCCAATGTGCAGGACGGGGAAAGGTAGGGACGGTGACAAATCACTGTGTAACACCATTAGGTAAGGTCGCCATTTGTTTAGTGCATGTAGTATTGCCAACATTTCCTTCTCATAAATAGCTTTCGGTAAATACTTTCCTTTGATTGAACAACTTTCAAAAGCAATGGGTCTTCCTTCTTGCATTAAAAAAACACCAATTCCATTTCCTGAGGCATTACATTCCACAATAAAGGTTTTTGTGGAGTTTGGCGTAGATAAGACCGGTGCTAGGCACATTTCCTCTTCAAGATGTTCAAAGGCCTTAGTTGCTTTAGGAGTCCATGAAAAGTGCATCTTTCTTCAATAATGTTGTTAAAGGTGTTGCTATTCTCCCATAATTATTAACAAGCTTGCAATAATACCCTGTTAACCTGAGAAATCCTCGCACCTGATTTATGTTTTTGGGGACTTTCCATTCCTTAATGGATTTAATTATTTTAGGGTCTACCTTAACACCCTCGTGAGATACAATATGACCCAGATATTACATCTCTTGTACTTCAAAGAAACATTTGGATGTTTTTGAATATAATTGTTTCTCCTCCAATAGTCTGAGCACCTTGTCAACATGTTGAACATGATCCTTCCAAGACCTGTTGTAGATTAGTATGTCATCAAAAAATACTAGCACAAATTTTCTAAGGAATGGTTTGAAAATGGAATTCATCAACCCTTGAAATGTAGAAGGTGCATTGGTAAGGCCAAAAGGCATGGAAAAAAATTCATAATGACCCTCATGAGCTCGAAATGTTGTTTTCGGAATATCTTCAGTCTTCATTCTAATTTGGTGATATTCTGAATGAAGATCCAACTTGGTAAAATAAATTGTGCCACGTAATTCATCCAATAATTCATCAATCACAAGAATGGTAAATTTATCTTTAACAGTGAGCTTATTGAGCTCCCTATATTCTGGACACATGTGCCATGATCCATCCTTCTTGTGCACCAATACTACTGGAGCAGAGAAATAGCTTTGACTAGGTTGAATTATACCAGCCTCTAACATTTATGTAATCATATGTTCAATTTCGCTCTTTTGCACATAAGGATTTCTGTAAAGCCTGATGTTTGGAGGAACACTTCCTAGAATCAAATGAATATCATGATCATGATCACGAATAGGTGGGAGTCCTTTGGGAGTTTCAAACACCTTGGAATGATTGTCCAAGACATTTTGGAGATTTGGAGAAATAGATGATTTTGATGTTGGAACTTCTAGTGAGCATACTTGTGAAATTACGCCTAGTTGTTATTTTTTCAGAAGCTTTGTCATGACATTAGAGCTTATTATCTTTCCCAGCGTCCCTGCGATACCCCGTAATTCAATTTCCTTTCCTACCGAAAAAAATTTCAAGAAAAGTTCTTGAAAATTAAAAGCTACCATCCCCAAAGATTGTAACCATTGTACTCCTAGTACAACATCAATACCTCCCATTGGAATGGAAAGCATTGTACTATTCAATACATATTCCCCCATTGTTAGCTTTATATTATGGCATTTTCTAAAGAAATTTATAGTTCCTCCATTTGCAACCATCACTTGACATTCTGGTGTTGGATATAGGAAAAAATTCAATTCCTTGGCTACCTTACGATGAATTAAATTATGGGTACTACCCTAATCAATCAACACTATTACCTTTTTCTTTTTGATATGTCCTTCTATCTTGAGAGTTTAAGGAGTGGTAATTCCTGCCAATGCATTACACGATATGGTCGGACTCATTTCTTCTTCTTCTATGTTTGGTTCCTGGTGTATATCCTCTTCTTTTGAAGTTTCTAGTTCATTTTCTTCCTCCTCTTCACAATCTATGTAAAATAATTTCTTCTCAGCACACTTATGACCTTTAGTGTATTTGTTATCACAACTATAGCAAAGCTCTTTTGCTATTTTTTCTTCCAATTGTTGTGGTGTCAACCTTGTAGGTTGTGGAACTCTAGGAGTAGCAACACTTCCATCTTTATAGATGTGAGTGGCAGGCTTCCTTGTCACCATAATTCTACATTCAATTTTTTTTGCCAACTTGAATGCCTTCTCCAGTGAATCAGGTTCCCAAACATGAACTTCATGTTGGATGTTATCCTTTAAAGTCCCTATGAAGACATCAATCTTGTGTTCCTATGGAATATCAGTTACCCTTATATTCAATTTTTGGAAGTCCTCAATGTGTTGCACCACTGAACCCTTTTGTTTGAGATTTATCAATTGGCTAAATAAGGTGTTTCTCTTTGTATCCTCATAATGTGCTATCATTTCCTCCGTAAAAATTGACCAAGTGACAATTTTTTTACGGGAGAAAAGTCATCGATACCATACAAATGTATTTTTTTCTAAATGTAAAGTTGCAATGCATACATTTTGTGTGTTTTGCACATTATTGAGATCAAAATATTTCCTTCTGTAGTATCCATGTTACAGGATACTTGCCATCAAACTTCCTCATATCCATCTTCGGAATATGGTGGTTCTTCCATCCAACATTAGATTTTATGAAATCATGATTAACATTTATTTTGTTCTCATCATGAGCTTTCCCTACTATCTTTTTGCCATTAGGAAACATTTCTTGTATCAACTTTGCCAAACCTTCCATGTCTTCTTTTAGATCATTCTTCATGTTTTCCATGTTGTCTTTCATGTCATTTATCTTAGCTTCCATGCCATCTTCCATGCCATCCATCTTAGCTTCCATGCCATCCATCTTAGCTTCCAAGACTTTCTTCAAACCATCCATATTATTCTTCAGGCAATCCATATTCACTTCCATGCTTTTCTTCAAAAATTCCATTTCATTTTTTGTTGCTCTTTGCGAGAGTGAAATTTGGTGCAGTTTCTCTTGTACTTTTGATAGATCATGTTGCAATTCTTCATCTTCATGAGTCATAGTAGAGTATTCTAAGGGCTTACTGGGTGTTGAATTCTTTTTAGGGGGCATTTTGGAATCCAATACTAATATCTATGCTCAATAGGCCCTTGGAATCACTTAAAACTAATTTTTCAAACAAGACATGTAATTTGAAAACAATACACACCTCTTTCTTGCTTTTGAGGAGCTAGATATTGAAACTGGATTATATATGTGATTTTAGCTCTTTAAAATCTGAAATTTGGCCCTGTAGTAGCCCTTTGAATCTTCTTTCCAATGCCACATGTATGACCTAATTTTAATTCTTCAAGTCAAATTTATGCCCAATCTCACACAATGACTTAATTTTGGAATGGTTTAGTAGAACGAACTTCTAAGACATGCCACATGTCTCTGTTTCCTCCTTTGGTTGTGAAATTGATACACTAGATACTACAGTCTGTGTACTTGCGGCCAATTTTTACATAATTCCAATCCGATGCTCAAAGAGAGTTATGACGATTTTCCCAAGGTCACCTCTTTGAGATGAAATTCGAGAGCCTGAAAAAAACCTAAATTCCACAAATCATATCTCCGAAAATATTTCTAACCAAGATCTAAAACTTTTACAGGAAGTGCTTCAGCATTTCGGCTTCACTCTGTAAAATTTTCAGCTTGTGAAACTTCGTAGAAAAAAAGTTATAGCGAAAATTCCATGATGACCTATTTAGGTGAAATTCAGGAGCCTGAAAAAACCCTAACTTCCACAAATCATATCTCTGAAAATATTGCCAACCAAGATCTGAAATTTTTACAAGACGTTCCTCAGGATTTTAGCTTCGCTCTATAAAACGTTCAGCTTTTGAACCTTCTTAGAAAAAATGTTATAGTGAAAATTCCACGATGACATGTTTGGAGTAGGGAAACCCTAGAATCCAAAGCTTTGATACCAAATGTTATGAAACCAACTCCAAAAATATAAGAAAAGAGATATCAATGCCTTATAAATCAGCCACTTCGAGGGGGCAACCTCCAATACATTACATAAATGAACAATTCTTAGATTATACAAATGAAAAAACCTCCTTCTATATATAGGAGACCATGGGGTCACAATATAATCCTAGCCGGCCTAACAATAATAATGTAAGGGAACAATAATAACAATATGGGGGTTACAGGGGTACATTAATAAAAATAAGGGGGCTACACTAATAACAATAAGGGACTACACTATTAATATGGGGACCTAACATCTTCACAACCTTCGATCCATTAATTCTCTTGCATATTTATTTGTGATATCCATTCTCGACCTCTTATCTCTGACTTAGATCTCATGATCTAATCTTGTCCATCCATCTAACTTGCATTTCTATGCTATGATCTCCGCCATCCATCTCTCTGCTTCAATTCTCCACGGCATAACCCTCCTGAGCTTTTTCGGTATTTTGTAGTGCTAGTCTCTCGTAAGCTTGAATCTAGTTCATATTTAGAACTATTCGACCATTGTACACTTCTCAGCTCACTGCCTAGTTCTTCTCGAACTCATCTACACACCTATAATATGCAGAATTATGTTGTTCACACTTACAGTCTATAATTTATAAACACAATAAGAAATTCATCAACACACCATACTCTGCACAACTCAGAATTGAATTTTTATATCTACAAACAAATATTTACACAATGAATTCCTTCTTGACTTGATTTTCTATATCATTGGCCTCTCAACACTACTTCTCTCTCTCTCTATGCGCAGGCTTACAATCATAGTTCTTCTATTATCTATCTAAGAATATTTCCTTATGCCTTTTAGGCTTTACAAATATATACAAAAGGTTCTGTAACCAATTCTGGTTCAGATCCATAGTTTACTCAACAAAATCGTAAAAATCCTCTAAGTCCTCAATTAATCCCGAAAATCTTTTCTTTATCCCTTGAGGATCTCAATATTCAACTAAATCCTAAGGATCCTTCAAATCCACAAAATCATGAACTACTTTCTAATCTAAAATTTGCAATCTTTCATAATATCTCAATCCACACCAATCACTCATCAATCACTCATGTTCTCCTACATTCGAGAACATTTACAATATCCTCAAAATATTTAATTAAATCCTATTCTAAATATTTTACATAAAATCCACTCACAACATTGAAAATTAAATTAAAAAAATACTTAGGGAACCAACTCCCTTGAAAACACAAGACCCCTAAATTTTACTAAATGTACAAATTTTGAAACCATGATGCTCCTACATCACTTACTTTTCTTACCTTATTATAATAATAAAATAATCATTTCACGAACATATTCAACCCCTTCTAATAAAACTGTCTTAATAAATAATTAATAAACAATATTTCATTATTATTTTATAACAACTAACGAACTAATAAGTGCTAGTTTGTTTTCAAGGGCTATCGCTAGGTAATGATGCATCCACACTATTTATTCATCAGAATAAATTTTCTATTTCACATTGTCCTAAAAATAAACCACATTAGATGGTTTTAAACTTCAACATTTATCTGAATTATGGATTACAAAAGTCTTAAATCAAATAATATATAAAGAATTAATAAAGAAAATAATAATAATAAAAATAAAAAATCTTGCATCTTATTTATTTTTAAATTGCCACTCGTAGTGCACGTCCTTTAGTTTTATAAAACATGTAGCTTATTAACAAATTAATAAATATGTAAAATTTATAACATTGAATTTAAGCTTAGCATAAAAATAAATTATAAAAAAATAATAATGAAATAATAAAAATATGTTTTATTTTTTAAATATTTGTAAATTTGTATTTTAAACTATTTTTATCTTTCTAAATATTGAATATATCTCATAAAATATAAATGAATTAATTTCTAAAATAATATTATATTATTCATCTTAATTTAAGATTTACTAAGTGTTAAAAATGTTTTTTAAGAATGAAAAGAGATTTGATTCTTTTAAATCTCTTATTAACTTAATTATGATAAAGTTAGTAAATGAAAAACTTAGTTGAAATATATAATATTGTAATGGTTTAATATTTCACAAAAAATATATTAGATTGAAAAATAAAATAATAATAAAAATTGGTGACATGCAAACTCAAATTTAAAATGGTCCTTCAAAAATGGTACATCAAAACTAGATCTTGATGCGAGCTTGAAGATGGTTATTTTTTGAGTTGTCTTGTGTGACTTTTTGAAGGTTTTTATGGTGGAATTTTTTGGTATGATTTCTTTAAAATCCGGCAAGAATTCATTGAAAACAGAAGTTTGATGTGTAACCTTGCACAATAGTGTTCGAGAAATTTTTTCCAGTGCTGAATCCATACATACAGTAAAAAAACAGTTTAAATAACAAAACTGAAAATTCAACCTCAAATTCCAGGAATGGAGATGTTAGTAACGACACGGGCAGGATTCGATCAGCAACCAATCCTCAAAACTTTCCTGCAATGAGGTATATATAATCATGTGATTCCTAATGTTTGTATTTATAGAATCACTTCATTCATTTCTAAGCTTTCTCTTGGCTTATAGATTTGGAGGATATATAACTAATGGTGTTATATGATTTTTTTTTAGCATGAAAAAATACGAATGGTTTATATTAAGTACCAGAGCAAAAAACGGAAAGACATAAACATCCTTTTGGGACATCATCTTATCTAAATACATTCTGGGAGGACAAGCCTCTTGATGTTCATTACAAAAAGTGTTATAAATAACATCTCCATCCATTTTTTACCGAAACAAAAAACAGTAGCATTTCTGACATTACAGACATTGAGGCAAGCCTCATTCTAGGCCAAAAATTAAAAGATTTGAGCTTATGCTCCATCAAGATATCCAAAAAATAGATTGTGTGAATTCTCATGGGTCTTCCATAGTCTATGTTTAGTAGTATACTTGTATTTAAATAGATTATATTTCAGGCAGAGATAAATGTTACTAAAAGGCGACAAACGCCCAGTTGTCCCGGTGGATGAAGAGGCAAAACAAAGAGTAGTAATAGAGACCATACTATTTTGTAAAAACATACTAGCAGGCGACAAAACTCGGTCGACCCGATGGATTAAGAGACAAAACCTGTAGAATAGAAGGAAAGAGACAATCCTGTTATACCAAGTTGATCAATCCTTCTGCAATTGGTCCTTGTGAGTTAATGTATTCATATTTAATATAGCCAAAAGTGCCCTCCAGTTCCTTCTTGGATAAGCGGTCTGCAACCTCATTTTTATCCTTGTAAACATGACAAAATGAAATGAAAGATAAATTTTTCTTTAAAGCATGTATATGCTCAATCCAGGATTTATATTGGACTTGTTATTCATGTGATCAATGAGAGTTTTAGAATCTCCGAAAACCCATAACTTCTCCACATACAGATGTGAAGCCACCCATAGTAGGCCCCATAGAGCCATGCATTCTGCCCTCATATTCGTACCAATACCTCCGTTCCAGTAGAACTTGTAATGGCAATTTGGAGAAAGCATAAGCCAAACACCACAGCCACAGTTTTCATTTTGAGCAGCCCCATCAAAGTATCCAGCTGGGAAGTGTACTTCATGTGGTCTAATTCTCCTGGATAAGTCTATAGGTTGTTTCTGGGTTGTCTTATGCCTCTCCCAGCTTATAAAAATTTGGTTCACAGTATTTTCTAGGGTGCATGGTCTCCCATCAAATAAATTTTTGTTTCTATTAACCCATATGTACCAATGGGCGAGGATGGGAATGGATCTAAATATTTTCCCTCTGCTAAACCACCACCGAATACATTCCACTGTATTCGAATATTCTGAGACAGAAAATTTCAAAATTGAGCACAACATTTCTAAGACTCTCTTTGCAAATGGACACAAATAAAAGAGGTGTTGGTTATCTTCACAATCTGCTTCACATAAAAAACAGTATCCCAGCCCCTGCCAACCCTTTTTTCGCAGATTATTCCAAGTATTATTCTTATCCCTCCAAACAAGCCATAGAAAAATAATCATTTTTATTTGTACCTTTTCCTTCCAAATTATCTTAAACCAACTATCTGCACCCAATTAAAAATTCGATTCAATGAGCACCTAATATATCTCTTTAACCTTCAGGCCGTTCTCTGCTGTTATGTCTCTCCATATTAATCTATCACCCACAGTGTTTTTGCACAGCCCCATATGTCTAAATGAAGTCGTAAGATTTTTCAAGGATTGTTCCCATCTGATATTCAAACCTGTATCCTTGAAAGACATCCAGATCGGGATCTCATAGTCCCAATCAACACTAATCTATTTCATATAAAAGTATCCACACTGATTAAGTGCCAAGATTAGTGCACCATCTATTGCCAAGAAATTTCCATATCCCAACATGAGGTTACTGCCAATTAATATTTTTTCTCCATCCCCAAAACACCATTTCAGGTTTCCATGTAATGAAGGCCAAATAGTACCAAAACCCTTCCAGATGTTTGATTGTTTCTTGTGTGCATTCCATCCCATAGTGACTATTGCCTCCATCGTCTCTTGTCCCAGATATTTTTTGTTTATGATATCTTGCCATTTTCCTTTGATGTTTAGACATCTCCACAAATATTTTGTGAGCAGGGATTTACCAAATATCTCCATGTATTTAATGCCCCATCCCCCTTTTTCTTTTGGTATTGTAATTGATTCCCATCTAGCTAAGTGCATGCATCTCTTTTCTCCTCCTCCTCCCTAGATGAACCAAGCCATTATCTTCCTTATGTATTTTAGAATATTTTTTGGGATAACATATAGATGTGCCCAATAAACTGTTTTTTTTGGAAAACAGCTTGTGTTAATATCAATATTCCCCCTTTTGAGAGCCATTTTGTACTCCACATATAAAAATTCTTTTTGTATTTTTCTAATATCCAACTCCAATCATCAACTTTATATTTTAGTGGTTTCATCCTGAATCCAAAATAAACCAAACCCCCTGATAGAGTATCTCTTCCACATTTAAAATATGATGTAATATCACTAATAACTCCTTCCTCTCCACCCACACAGTACAAGCAAGACTTGCCTTCACTAATCAACAAACTTGTAGCCTCGCAAAACACCTGGAAGATTTGTTGTAAAATTTTTCAGCTATGTCTCCGAAGCATCCCAAAAATAAGGATGTCATCTACAAAGAGGCTATGTGAGGTTTTCATGTCTGTTCCAATATCTATCCCATGGAATGAACCTTCTCCTATAGCCTTATTCAGCTTCAGACTCATCGCATCCATCATAAGGATAAATAAAAGAGGTGAAAGTGCACATCCCTGGCGAAGCCCCCTACTCGGATAGAAGAACTCTAAGGCCGATCCATTGATGATTACCAACATAGAGATATTAGTGATGCAGCCCATCACCCACTCAACTACCTCTCTGTCTAAACCAATTCTGTAAAGAATGAGTCTCATAAATATCTAGTCCGTGCGATCATATGCCTTATTGAGATCGATATTTAAGACCCTAGCTTCCAGTTTCTCAGCCTGTATGGTGTGAATGATATCCTCTGTGATCGCCACAACATTTTGTATGCTTCTCTGCTTCAGAAAACCTGATTGTTTTGGCATTATAAACTTAGAGAGGACCCCTTTCATTCTTTTAGCTATCACCTTTGAAATGATTTTATATAGTGTGTTACATAGCGAAATAGGTCTGTAATCATTAAAGGATTTTGACCCTTTTTTCTTTGGAATTAGGGCTTAAAAAGTAGAATTAATGGCACCTTTTATCCTTCCACCGATCCTTGCTTCCTCCACCATTTCAATAAGAACCAGAATGAAATCCTCCAGGAAATGAATAAAAAATTCCGGCGTCCAACCATCCGGACCCAGACTTTTATCAGTTCCAAATGATTTAAGCACAGCAGTTACCTCCTCAGGAGTAACCTTCTTATTGAAGCTTCTCAGATCCTCTTGATTAAACATTACCAGATATTGCTGGATCATATCCATCTGAGATTCTGAGACCTGAACTTCCCTTCTTTTATATAGCTCGCCAAAGTATTTCACCACTACCCTCTTAACATCTTCAGTGGTATAAACAAAGGAATCTCCATCTTCAATCTCCCATATGGCATTAGCACGACACCTCCCAGATGCATATTTATGGAATAATTTGGTATTTTGATCTCCTACATCCAACCAGATGGCCCGGCTTTTTAACCGCCAAGTCTGCTCCTTCCAAACTAGATAAGTTTTTTGTTCTTCCTCTAATTTTTTTAGCCTTTCCCAATAATCATCGGGATGTCTTCCTTCCTCCACTTCGGAGAAAATACAAGCTCTCTCTGCCTAAATGAACCTAATTCTCTTGTTTGTATCCTGTATTTTTCCTTTTTCCCACAGCCGAACTACCTTCTTTATTTCCTTCATAGTCTTTGTTAGATAATCCATTGCGGTGACACCTTCTTGTCTCTGATATATATTGAGATAATTTTTAATAAGCGAATTGAAACTCTCATCGTCCAGCCATGTTCTATTGAATTTGAAGGGATATCCCTTCAGTTTATTTTCAAAAAACCAGGAGAGTGAAATCGGCCTATGGTCGAATAGTGTCAGGTCATCAACCGAAGCCGAAACTCCCCCCATGATTGATTTCAGGTTGAAACTGATTGTGAACTGGTCAATCTTTTTTCCTATAAAATTTTTTCCTCTCCTGCTGTTGAGCCAAGTAGGGGAGTTCTTCATCATCTTGATATCGATCATATCTGCCTGAGCCAGAATGTCACTAATGGCTTTCGTGTGTGGATCAACTCTTCTCTTCTCCCCCCAGCTGTCATCTGCATCCAAGGCCACATTAAAATTTCCAGCGAGAATGGTATTGTGCATGTCCAAGAAACCACATCGTTCCAATTTCTCCCAAAATAGAAGGTTGTCACTATAAAGATCATATAAATTGACCACATTGATTTGCTGGCCATAACCCCGATCAAAACCTGTAAGCAGAATACCACCAAAAAATCCAAATGCCTTCAGAGAGAACCACCTTGGATCCCACATTGCTGCGAATCCCCCGGATAGTCCATTCGCACTTTTAGTAGCGATATGCCACTCTAGTAACATTTTTCGGAAAATATCAGTGGAGCATTAAGCGGTATTCATGGTTTCTTGAGTCAGAATTAAATAAGGCTTAGAAACTAAAAATAATGCTTTAAAGATAGAAATTTCCCATAATCCCCCAAACCCTTGATATTTAGAGAAATGATCTTCATGTAGGAACATCTGAAGCCTGGGTCAAAGCTCTAAGGACCCATCCTATAGCTAACATGACTGGTACATCCTGAAACGAACTCTCCAGAGGAATATCAGACAGACTCGATACGAAAGCTAATTTTTTCTTTCTCTTAGCTTTATCTTTCCCTCGCCTTATAGTGACATTAGATTGCGAAGTGGGGCTGATAATAATGGTGGGAGAATGCGAGCCCGTATTAACAGAGAGTGGTTCCAATGTCTGATCCCACAGAATTGTGAGGAGACAATGTCTTGCAAGGGATAACATTGTGTCCGGAAGGACCTTCATCGGAAGTCAAAGGGACGGCCTTGTCAATCACGTGACCAGAAACATCAGAATATGACATAGACCCCAACCCAGTTATAGACGGGATAGGCAGTGAAGTTCGGGCACATTCAACTGATAAATGAGATGGGGTCACAACACCCTGGCTCTAGTGACAGTGGTCTGGAGTGACAAATGTCGTGGGGAGAGCTTCCTCCTTAGAAAACCCTGATTTATCACCACTGTGATTCAATATACCCCCCTTCCCCAATATAGACATAAGCTGTGAAGTGAAACAGGCCTTATTCAATGCATCCCCTCCCAGGCCTAGAAACCCCTCCTCCCTCGACCGACCAGTGTGTGCACAGTTAGGGGTACCCAAAGGCGATGCATGAGCCACCACTAGGGACTTAGTCGAAATCAAACAAAATTGAGAACCCATAAATATAACAGGACGAGATCTATTTTCGACTACAGTTTCTTCAGAAAAAAGTAACGGAGTTAGTAATAGTCTTACCCAGTGGTGTCGCCTCATTTGCAGAAGACTTGCAGGGAGAAGGCCTATCCTCAGGAAGCTTGGCCCGATTCTTCTTTTTTCCACCTTTATATCCATTCCCCCTCCCACGGGTGCACTGATTCCGCATGTGTCCTGTCTCATGACATATGTGACAACGGAAAGGCACTTGCCAGAAATCAAGTTCTTGTCTGTGAATTTATCCATTCTATTGGAGGTCAACATGGCCAGGTAAACCCCCAGCGTATGGAATCTCCACTAGAACCCATGCTGTTCTTTTATCAAACACCTCATGGCAGCGAGGGTCGACGAAGCGGCACTTATCTATACAATCTCCAATAGCACTCAGTACTTTGAAATTCCAGAAATGGAGGGGTAAGCCGAACAATTTCGCCCAAATTAGATGATTGACTGGCACGTTTGTTCGGGGGTGAAAACCCGCATCACACCGGTGTGGTGCCAGGAAGCACTGCCTATGGACCCATGTCCGACTCAAAACTTCGTACACATCCCCATCCTTTTGTAGATGAAAGAAAAGCCACCCCGCGTCAAGCCTGCTCACCCTGGGAACGTAGCTTAATAGCTTTTCCCACGCCTGCAATAACCATTTGAGCATATTTATGCCACTATGTCGCTCAAATTTCCAACGCCCAATGACTGCTCTCTTCGACAACCCTCCATGCTCTCCCACAGAATGTCTGAACCGAAGCTAAGAAGATGGACCTCTGGGTTTGTCTTGAATGGCTTAGCCTTATCAGAGGCCTTCCGTAGTAGATTGTTCGGTCCATAAGTCTGTGTGGTTTAATGAATGAAATCCGGATTCGGCACCCAATCAATACGGCGATGGAGAGGATATTGTCGATCTGCACCACTTGTGCATGGGGTATAGCTTTCCTCTGCCACCTTGATGGCATGCAGGAAGGACGTGTCAAGCAGCTCCTTGTTAGAGTCATTGAGATATTACATAAGTTTTGCCATCTAAACTTGCCAGATCACCCAGCCACATGTGCTACCTTTTCTCCCTATATAGCTCTCGTCCGTCCCACGATGGGATCGGGCACCACATCACCCCTGAGGACAAAAGAAAAATGTCATAAAATGAAGGCATGTGGACGTAATCCCAAAATATGTAACTTCAGAGTATTCTATCTTTTCCCTCGAAAATCACTCCTCCCATCATTTAATACTTCCCTTCAATAATGCTCAGAAGACAATAACCCTTCACAGTATAGAGAATAAATGCAACAGAGTACTCTAACCCACCTCTCTAACGTACCCAAAGAGCCACTTCAGATATTAAGACGTTGAACCATAACAAATCCGTAAACGACTATGGAACCGCCCAAGTACAGGATTATAGGTGAAAATGTACTACCTCCAGGGAAGCACCACTACAGAGTGATCAACCTATCCCACGAAGAAGATATGGCCGTCCATATCAAACGTACCTACGAGCACCGGGAAATAGCTAGAAAAATAATTTGAAAATTTTCGAGTAAAAATTCAGAGAAAAATCAACCGGAAGAGCCGAGGGGGAGCACTTTGAAGGGAAACAGAGGACTCCATGTAAACGGAATACAATGGAAACCAGAATACAGATAGAGCTTCTGTTACCAGACTAAACAGAGAAGGCTAAATGTTAGAGCAACAACATTCCAGACATCCTGCAAAATTCCACCACCTTTTACACAACTTGACCTTCATGTTCTTGTAAGGTCAACTGGGTCTGAAGAAATTTAGCCAGCTTTGTACCTCCCTTTGTTTCCCCGGTTCCTCTGTTATCTGTGCCTCGATGGCATCACAGCCGAGATCTTCACAGGTTGAGCAGCCCTCTACCACTGCATCAACAGCAGATAATCCACGCTCCACTGCATTCCAGGCTGCCCGCAGGTTGGCAGACTCTACTACTGAGCTGAATCTTTTTATGCGATGAAATCCTCATCAACTTACTGTATGCTTTCCAAATCCTGCTCGCCTGATTGCGCGGGGCTCTGCAGTGAAGAAAGATACAACCAGAGAATGAACCCAATTTAAACCATCATAAATCTTTGTCTTCTGCATGGGACCTTTATTCTCTGTCCTCGATTTGATTCCATATAAAGTGAAACACAATTAAATGAAACCAGTGGAGGTCAAAGGCAAAGAAATAAGATGAGTCAAACCAGTTCCATAAACATTGAAAGTATAACTTCAAATCCAGTATAATACTTCCCCAAAACAACACAAATAGCGTATAAAACTTTTACCCAGATAACCAACACAAATCCTTGATATTTACGTGGTATCCAATTTAAAACTTTTACTCTATTTCATTCCATAACCTCTTCCCCTTCCCCTTCAGTTTCTTGAGTTCCAACTAATGGTGTTACATGATTATATTGATAGAACACAAGGCCTGGCCGTAGTAAGGTTTAAAATGATTCCTTGTGGAAGCAACCTTCCTCATACACATCCAAGAGCTTCAGAAGTTCTCTCTTTTGTTTGGTGGACCCCTTCAAGTTGGCTTCGTTGACACTACTGGTAATTATCTTATTCTCAACACATTTCCTTCATTTTCTTAGTAACAACACCATGCCATTAATTTGATGATCAGAAATCAAATTAATGATTTGCTATAAATTAAATATTGATATTCTTGATTTTCTATAAATTGATTTTCGATAGGTGCGTCACACATCAATATTCTTTATCCGGGGGACCTTACTGTATTTCCTAGAGGGGTTCTCTATTTTGAACTCAACGTTGGAAGCGTGGAAGCTGAGTATTTGTCGGCACTTAACAGTGAAAATCCCGGAACTCTGGTACGCCTGCATCCAGTTAATTATATGCTCGTTTTACCTTAGTGCTGCTGCAATATTTCAGATGGACGTTGTTGATTATATTATTTTGATATTGGAGGAGGAAGGAGTATGTTAATAGAAAAAAAGATAAAAATTAATTAAATTATAATTTTATTTTAAATTATTATTATTTTTATTAATTATAATATATATATATATATATTATTTTTAATTAAAAAATTAATTAAAAGGGAGAAAGGTGCATGATTATATGAGATATAAGTATTTATATTTGATTTAATATTATTATTAAAATTCTAAAATATTATGTGGAGACTAAATTGATGTAATTATTTATCTAATAATTATTGATAATTAAATTAAAATTTCAAAATAGACAACTTATTTTTCTAATTATAGCAATGTTGTTGCAAAAATGTTTATCTTTATAAAAATAACCATGATTGAAAGATTAAATATGAATAATAACAAAAGATTTTTAATAAATGAAAATTTAAGAAAAGATATTGTGTTAATTTCTCTAGCATCAAATGTTATTATTTTTTAACATGGAGAGAAAAACAAGAGATCTGCTTTTATTCTCATATCTGACACTTTTCATCTCTATCAAAATAAATAAGAATATTCTAAGACAAAATGAAGTGCTTCCTACCTCTTTAAATATGGCAATAAATAAAAAAGGAGGCATAAAGGAAATGAATAATGAATTACAAAAAGCTACATCAAATACATTGTAATGGTAGCTAGTGCTAATTATACGATGAACCAATATTTAGATATCCTTCAAATATGGCTTAGGATCCATTACTCAAAATGCTTAACACATGCATTTTCATATTGGAACTCTCTTAATTTATTCAAAGTATCCGACCACTTATGGGAGTAGTTTTAGAAAATTCAAACATCCCATATTAACTATATTAGAAGTTGTCCTAGTGTGTGATATGCTCACAAATTGAATTTAAAAATAATCCTAGCACTTTATTGTGCATCATGCTCAATAAAATGGACAATGAAAATACTTTTATATAAAGGATGGGTGAAAAAACGAAAGGGCATTAGAAGTGTCATGAATCTCACAATTTTTGTGACTATCAACTTGCACATACACAAAAGACTAAGTATCCATCTACTTTAGCCCCTCCTTCTTATAAATGGATTCATGAATCATTATGACTTCATCAACGAAATGACAAAAATAGCTCAAAGAACCAATGGTTGGAGCCTGGAATTCAAGTGCATTTTACAACTAAGCATTGAATACATGGAATTCAGGTGCATTTTACAACGAAGCATTGAATACATGGAATTCAGGTTCATTTTACAACTAAGCATGGAATTCAGGTGCATTTTACAACTAAGCATTGAATACATGGAATTCAGGTGCATTTTACAACTAAGCATTACAACTAAGCATGGAATTCAGGTGCATTTTACAACCAAGCATTGAATACATGGAATTCAGGTGAATTTTACAACTAAGCATTGAATAAACGGAATATAGGTGCATTTTACAACTAAGCATTACAAATAAGTGTGGAATTTAGGTGCATTTTACAACTAAGAATTACAAATAAGCATGGAATTCAGGTGCATTTTACAACTAAGCATTGAATACATGGAATTCCAGTGTATTTTACAACTAACCATGGAATTCAGGTGAATTTTACAACCAAGCATTGAATACATGGAATTCGGGTGCATTTTACAACTAATCATGGAATTCAGGTGCATTTTACAACTGAGCATTGAATACATGGAATTCAGGTGCATTTTACAACTAAGCATTAAATATATTCTAAGTATCATCTCATTGTATTTTCCATTCATGATCTCATAATGTTAATGTTATCACATGTTGACCCAACATAATATGTTACAAAACTATAAATGTCATAATAATGAATCAAATGTGGGATAAATAATCTCTCTCTCTCTCTCTCTCTCTCTCTCTCACACACACACACACACACACACACAACATAGATTCATCTTAACTCAATATATTTCAAGCACCAAATTTGTATATCACTTATGCTTTTGATCCCTCTTTCTACTTAATCTATAGAGTTAAGATGGATCTATGCAAGCATATTAAATTTATCCTGATATATATGATTTTAGATGATAAATGATTACTCTATATAGTGAATGTATAAGCATGATGATATCTCAAGAAAATGGAACTTTGAAAAACAAAATCCCTTTTAACCTGAGGACTAGTTTGAGGAATATTGCTTCACATACCTTTGGCCATGTTAGAAGTCCTCCAAGTATACTTAACACCACCTTTAGATTAAACAACCAATTATATTGATGCTATAAGGCATTGTTTTTAAAACAACCTTTTAGTAAGTATTTCCTTGGGAACCTTTATAGATATTTTTAAATAAACCAAGCCAACAAGTCAACCATCAATGAGGTGTATTGGAAAATGCATCTCCACCACTAACAACACAACACATTGAAATATAATAATAATGTATTGATAGTAAAATAATAAATAACATATATGATTTAAGTGACTAAAAGTGTTAGGATCCTACCCTAAACTCCCTACTTTAGGCTACCTAGGAGTTATATAATTGTTGTATGTGGCCATCCTCTTTGAGTTAGGCCCATTAAATAGTATTCAATAATTATTCAATATCAAATATTTCACTTTATAAGGCCCATTAGGTTCTCCATACCCATCAGTGTCCAACCACAAGTAGTTATGATTTTTCCTATACAACTATTCATTATTTGAAATACAAGGCTATGGAATATTTTTCCAGTGTTGTGTGTTTGGAGCTATTCTCAGTGAAATGTCACCCCACATTAAGAGGAAAAATGTTTTTTCTTTTATTCTTTGTACTATCAACATATGAGGCTATATTAATAAATTTCATCTTATTATCTCTTGTTTCTAGTAATTATACAATTATTTTCTCTATATACCTATATGTGTTTCAATTTTCAAGGCTTAAGGAAAAATACAAGTGGTATTAGATTTCTTTCCTAAGCTAGCATGAATTTGAATTTTAGTAAAAGCAAAAACTAGGCTAGATATGTTTTGACATTTTTAAGCAACATAATGAGATGTTTTTGAGTGGGTAAAGCTTTAGTTGGGTATGAATACAGTTAAAAAAATCACTTTGTTGGAAATCCTTGTAACCCTTATTGGTACCCTCAAGTAGTATCACATCAATAACACCCTTATACGATATATCACTTCACATACCTTTTTCCATATTAGATGTCATCCGGATAACTACCTTTAGATTAAACAACCCATTATCTTGATGCTACAAGACATCACTAATAACACTTTGGGAGACCACTCTCTAGTAAGTGGTTAGTCGTGTCATACAACTAAGGGAATTATTAAGCCTATTAGTTAGTGCCATGAGATATTATGCCAAGTCCTATTGCATTTGAACCCTACGTGTCTATTAGAGAACTATGGAACCTATAATTCCTCTATCTCTAAGACCTGAAAAACCATAGCTTCTTCCGTTAGCTAGTGAAATTCCTACATCTTTGCATCTAGGAGGAATTTAAAGAGTCTATCAATGTAATAGCAATTTTTTGGGAGTAATATTCCCATAGGATTAGTTCTTATAAAAAATAAAAAATAAAGAATATATATATATATATATCCCTTGTGCCACATTAATTAATTATGTGGGTATACCTCTAAAGTAACCCCTTTTATGTTGGCCTAACAATAGTGGAGAATGAAAAATCACAAAAACCTTTGGTGGTACCATGATTCAGACTCATAATATGTCCAACTAAAGGAAACAACAATAGGTTGCACCATCTCAAAGCCAACAACAATTCAAATCTTCTTGGTGTCGAACTATAGAATGAAAGGGTTTTGAGATTTAGTTTATGCTCTACATTATGAATGCAATAGTGAGAAATCAATGAGAAATATTGAGAATGATAAGTTACCTCTTAAATAACCATATAATAGATCCAAATATTGATCCAACCAAGGAGGAATTTCCATACCATAATGTGTAAGTTTCATACACATTTTAGGATAATATGTATCCAAACTTTCAAGATCACAATTCATGGCACCATTTTCCAATGGTTGGCATGAAAAAATTAGATGGACCCAATTCCTTGGAGTGAGTTGTTGGAAATACTGAGAGGGGGGGGGGGTGTGAATCAGTATTCCTTTCAATTAGAGCATTAGTTAATATCCAATTACTATCAGTGTTTGTACAATGATAGCATCAAAAAAGAGGAGCACAAATGCACACAGTTTTTAAGTTGGAAACACATTCCAAGACAAAAACCACCTAATGCTTTTCTAATAATTCTTTAATATTCAACTCCAATTGAAAATAAAGCTCCAACTTCCTAGAATCTAGGAAAGCATTCTTCTCCAGCTCCCACTAGATGGACGCTCCAATGCTCGAGATTCTTCAGTAGTCAACTGAATGGATGCCCCAACACCCAATGAGCTACAACTCACCCTAGCACCACCCTACCACCCTATAGAAGAATAAAAGAAGAATGGACTCCCATACCAGGGAAAATGGTGCACTTTACAATGATATAGAATGATGTAGAAGAAGAAGATATACTAGACCATAACCCCAAATTTGACACAACCACCTAATGATGATCCTAGACCTCCCAACACTGCCTCTTCAACCCTTGGCAGATAGACACTAGTACAATTTTTACAATAATATATTTACAATGATACCTTTACAATGATTATATGCAGTGCTGCCAACTTGAAGACTTAATATGATTAACTTCTTGCTGCTATTATACACCTTGGTTGCTACTCTTGCCATGCTACCCTCTGCCGCACCTTTCTTTGCTTTGCTGCCGTAGAAAGTCTGGTCCTTTGCAACCCTTGACAACACATGATCTAGCTTTTTCTTGCCTTCTAGGAGCTCGATATTGAATCTGGTGTATCTAAGTTATTTCAGATCCTCAATATCTGATTTTCGGTCCTGTAGTAGTCCTCTGAGTCATCTTTCCAATGCCATAGGTCTGACCCAATTTGGATTCTTCAAGAGAGATTTATACCCAATCTCTCACAATGCCCTAATTATGGAATGTTTTAGAAGAGCGCACTTGTACGGCATGCCACGTGTCACTTTTTCTTCATTTGGCTCTGATAGAGCGAAAATTAAAGACTGTGCACTATCTGCAATTTTTTACAGAATTCAAATCTGATACTCAAAGAGAGAGAGTTATGACAAATTTACCAAGGTCACTTCTTTGAGATGAATTTCAGGAGCCTGTAAAAACCCTGAGTTCCACAGATCATATCTCCAAAAATATTGCGCACCTTGATCTAAAATTTTTACAGCGCTTCTTCAGGATTTCGGCTTCGCCTCATAAAATTTCATCTTCTGAACCTTCACAGAAAAAATTTTAGAACGCAAATGCCATGATGACCTGTTTCAAATGGCGAAATCCCTTGCATCAGGAGGAAATGAGGATCACAATTTATATAAATGCTTAGGTTGAGAGGGGCTTCAACAAGTGAACGTGGGAGGGATTTTAGGAGCTTAAAAAATATTAATTATGACTTTTCAATGACCCATGCCACAACCCCATGGGGTTTTAGCCCACTAACTGGGGGTACAAACTTCAAACATGAATATCTCTAAAACCGTGAAGAATTACATGGCGTGCCATATATCAATGGAAACATCTCGACAAGTAGAAACCATAAAAATAATTATTGACCTGGAATATATTAATTTGGTAGGTCAAAATTCCCATGCAATATTGGGTTAGCCCCTGGTGCTGCTTGGGTTGACATCAATGACAACCGCTGATCAATATGAGTTACCCAAATGGAACTATATTTCTCTATCCATTGAATTATGAATGACCTACACAAACTCCAAGTCAATGCCTTATACTAAAATTTGGAAGTGGTGACAATGGTATAAGAAGGATCATAAATTATACATTGCTTGAAAAAATTTTATGCAAGTATTTTATTCTCACTTTGAATATAACATTCACCATTTTGGATGCCTTAAAAAAATACGCCAAATGGGCATGGTTATGGAATATATATATATATATATATATATATATATATATATTAACAAAGTCAGTTGCTATTAGTATTCAAAAAAAGGGGAGACGAAGCTCCAAGGTTACAAGAGGTGATATATAAGTAGCAGAGAGAGGTGTGGTAGTGATGTCTGTTGCCACCCTTTTGCTTCTAACTTTAAAAAAAAAAACTGAAAAACAAAAGGAACATAGATTCGAATGAACTGAAATAGTAAGAAGAAAAATTTGCAAGACATGATTAGTCGATATTTACATGGCAGATATGGTGAGTGGTGGAGTCTTCAAGATTGGAATTTGCTCCCTGGTTTCTTAAATTTGTAGAGATGGAGCTTGACATAGTATTCTTTTTCAACATGTACTTAAAAATTTTAATTGATTCTTGTGCGTGGGCACATTTGTTGGAGAGTTCTTTGAACTGCTCTTGGAGGGAGGTGACCCTCTGGTGGAAGAATCTGAGATCAACTTCGTGTCTCTGTTGTGTAACCAGCTCCAAAAAGAGAAGAAAAGAGATATCAACGCCTTAGAAATGAGCCACTTCGAGGGGGCAACCTCCAATACATTACATAAATGAACAATTCTTGGATGATACAATTTACAAAACCTCCTTTCTATATATAGGAGTCCATGGGGCCATAATGTCATCCTAGTGGGCCACAATGTAATCCTAGCCGACCTAACAATAATAATTTAAGGGCACAATAATAACAAAATGGGGGTTACAAGGGTACAATAATAACAATAAGGGGGTTACACTAACAACAATAAGGGACTATACTAGTAATATAGGGACCTAACATGCCCTCTCCTTCAAAAAAGTGTTGTCCTCAACACTTGAGTAGCTCTGGGTGCTTCTGTATAAAATTCTCATCCTCCCATGTAGAATCTTCAGTGGGTAAGTTCTTCCACTTGATGAGATACTCCGAAATTGATCGATTCCGTAGTTGTCGAGTTCTTGTTTCCATGACCGCTTCAGGTTCCAATATGATTTTTCCTTCCTCATCAAGTTCTGGCAATATTGTTTGAACTGGAAGATTTTCACCTATAACCTTCTTTAAGCATGAAACATGGAAAGCTGGATGTACTCGCGAAGAAGCAGGAAGCTCCAATTTGTATGCCATAGTACCAATATTTTGCAACACCTTGTAAGGACCATAGTACTTTGGCGATAATTTATTATCCTTCTTTGCTTGTTTGAGGGACATTTGTTTGTATGGTTGTAGCCGTAAAAATACCCAATCTCCTACATCAAAACTTCTCTCGCTACGATGTTGATCTGCCTGTTGTTTCATTAGATTTTGTGCCAAATTCAGGTTATCCTTTAAGAGTTGGAGAACTTCTTGCTGATGCTCGATGTGATCTTCCACTGCTTGAACCTTCGAATTTTCTCTTAAATATGATGTGATGGATGGTGGATGATATCCATAAAGTGCCATAAATGGGGTCATTTTCGCTGCAGTATGGAAGGAAGTGTTATACCACCATTCAGCAAGAGGTAACCACTTGACCCATTGTGTTTGTTTATCAGATACAAAACAACGAAGATATCCTTCCAAACATTTATTTACGATCTCAGTTCGACCATCAGATTGAGGATGATAAGATGAGCTATGAGCTAATTGAGTACCCAAGCAAGAAAATAACTCCGTCCAAAAATTTCCAGTAAAAATGGGATCTCTGTCGCTCACAATAACCC
Source organism: Pinus albicaulis (assembly GCA_034641835.2). Lineage (NCBI taxonomy): Eukaryota > Viridiplantae > Streptophyta > Pinopsida > Pinales > Pinaceae > Pinus > Pinus albicaulis. Next base: position 39,623 of record JAXQQM020077546.1, read on the forward strand.
TTGGGCTTCCATGTAGCTTTTGAATTCTATCCATAAATGTAGTAGAAACTGTACTTGCTTTAAATGGATGAGATAATGCACAAAAGTGTGCATACTTGGTAAGTCTATCAACTACCACCATGATGACATTCTTTCCTTCGGGCTTAGGTAAACCTGTGATAAAATCCATTGAAATCTCCTCCCAACATTGACTTGGAATGGATAAAAGGTTGTAGAAGTCTCGGGGTCTTAATTGTCTCAACTTTATTCTGCTGGCAAACCAAACATTCCGCCACAAACTTTTGAATATCAGATTTAAGGCCATCCCAAAAAAATTCTTTCTTCACCCTGTGGTAAGTTTTTAAAAATCCTAAGTGTCCTCCTAAAGGAGAAGTGTGCAATTCGAGAAGAATCTTTTGTTTTAGTTGGGAATTATTAAAAAGATATAAGCGATCTTTGTACCATAAGGAATCATTTTTCCAACTAAATGTATCAGATGTACTAGGATCTTGCTGCAACTTTTGAATGAGTGTCCATACATCTTTGTCCTTCTTTCATTCATCTCTTGCTTCGGTTATCCAATCTGGTTGGATAATAGAAATGGCACAAAGCAATGCTTCCACCTCTTCATTCTTTCTTGAAAGTGCATCTGCAACAACATTAAGCTTTCCTTTTTTGTAGATTATTTCAAAGTCATAACCCAACATCTTTGTGACCCATTTTTGCTGCTCTTCTGACGATAATATTTGTTCCAAAAAGTGTTTAAGACTATCACGATCGGTTTTTACCTTGAAGTGTCTTCCCATTAGGTAAGTTCGCCATTTCTTTAGTGCATGCAGTATTGCTAACATTTCCTTCTCATAAATAGGTTTCTGTAAATACTTTCCTTTGATTGGATGACTTTGAAAAGAAATGGGTCTTCCTTCCTGCATTAAAACTGCACCAATTCCATTTCCTGAGGCATCACATTCCACAATAAAGGTTTTTGTGAAGTCTGGCGTAGCTAAGACCGGTGCTAGGCACATTGCCTCTTTAAGATGTTCAAAGGCCTTAGTTGCTTCGGGAGTCCATGAAAATGCATCTTTCTTCAATAATGTTGTTAGAGGTGCTGCTATTCTCCCATAATTCTTAACAAACTTGCGATAATACCCTGTTAACCCGAGAAATCCTCGCAACTGCTTTATGGTTGTGGGAACTTTCCATTCCTTAATGGCTTTAATTTTGTTAGGGTCCACTTTAACACCCTCGTGAGATACAATATGACCCAGATATTCCACCTCTTGTACTCCAAAGAAACATTTCGACTTTTTTGCATATAATTGTTTCTCCTGCAATAGTTTGAGCACCCTGTCAACATGTTCAACATGATCCTTCCAAGACCTGCTATAGATTAGTATATCATCAAAAAATACTGGCACAAATTTTCTAAGGAAGGGTTTGAAAATGGAATTCATCAACCCTTGAAATGTAGAAGGTGCATTGGTAAGGCCAAAAGGCATGACCAAAAATTCATAATGACCCTCATGAGTTAAAAATGTTGTTTTTGGAATATCTTCAATCTTCATTCTAATTTGATGATATCCTGAACGAAGATCCAACTTGGTAAAATAAATTGCTCCATGTAATTCATCAATAATTCATCAATCACAGGAATGGGAAATTTGTCTTTAATGGTGAGCTTATTGAGCTCCCTATAATCTGGACACATTCGCCATGATCCATCCTTCTTGTGTACCAATACTACGGGAGCAAAGAAATAACTTTGACTAGGTTGAATTATACCCGCCTCTAACATTTCTGCAATCATACGTTCAATTTCGCTCTTTTGGAAGTAAGGATATCTATAAGGCCTGATGTTTGGAGGAACACTTCCTCGAATCAAATGAATAGCATGATCATGATCACGAATCGGTGGGATTCCTTTGGGAGTTTCAAACACCTTGGAATGATTGTCCAAGACTTGTTGGAGATCTGTATTGCTTATTTTCTCGAGATTGACGGAGAGAGCCCTCTCCTGTCCTCGTAGGGCTAGCTACGAGGCTGAGCGTGGTTTGATGTAGCCTTGAGTTTTACTTCATTTCAGCCTGAGGTAGATTTGAGTGCTAACACTAGGCACATTGCCTTTTTAAGATGTTCAAAGGCCTTAGTTGCTTCAAGAGTCCATGAAAATGCATCTTTCTTCAATAATGTTGTTAGAGGTGCTGCTATTCTCCCATAATTCTTAACAAACTTGTGATAATACCCTGTTAACCCGAGAAATCCTCGCAACTTATTTATGGTTGTGGGGACTTTCCATTCCTTAATGGCTTTAATTTTGTTAGGGTCTACTTTAACACCCTCGTGAGATACAATATGACCCAGATATTCCACCTCTTGTACTCCAAAGAAACATTTGGATGTTTTTGCATATAATTTTTTCTCTTGCAATAGTTTGAGCACCCTGTCAACATGTTCAACATGATCCTTCCAAGACCTGCTGTAGATTAGTATATCATCAAAAAATACTAGCACAAATTTTCTAAGGAAGGGTTTGAAAATGGAATTCATCAACCCTTGAAATGTTGAAGGTGCATTGGTAAGGCCAAAAGGCATGACCAAAAATTCATAATGACCCTCATGAGTTCGAAATGCTGTTTTTGGAATATATTCAGTCTTCATTCTAATTTGATGATATCTTGAACGAAGATCCAACTTGGTAAAATAAATTGCTCCATGTAATTCATCCAATAATTCATCAATCACAGGAATGGAAAATTTATCTTTAATGGTGAGCTTATTGAGCTCCCTATAATCTGGACACATTCGCCATGATCCATCCTTCTTGTGTACCAATACTACGGGAGCAAAGAAACAACTTTGACTAGGTTGAATTATACCCGCCTCTAACATTTCTGCAATCATACGTTCAATTTCGCTCTTTTGGAAGTAAGGATATCTATAAGGCCTGATGTTGGGAGGAACACTTCCTGGAATCAAATGAATAGCATGATCATGATCACGAATAGGTGGGAGTCCTTTGGGAGTTTCAAACACCTTGGAATGATTGTCCAAGACTTGTTGGAGATCTGCAGAAATAGATGATTTTGATGTTGGAACTTCTTGTGAGCATAATTGTGCAATTACACCTCGTTGTTCTTTCTTTAGAAGCTTTGTCATGAAAATAGAGCTTATTATCTTTCTCGGTTTCCCTGCAATACCCCGTAATTAGACTTCCTTTCCTTCTGAAAAAAAATTGAAGAAAAGTTCTTGAAAATTAAAAGCTATCGTCCCCAAAGATTGTAACCATTGTACTCCTAGTACAACATCAACACCTCCCATAGGAATGGAAAGCATTGGAATAGTCAATACATATTCCCCCATGGTTAGCTTGATATTATGGCATTTTCGAGAGAAATTTATAGTTCCTCCATTTGCAACCATCACTTGACATTCTGGTGCTGGGTATAGGAAACAATTTAATTCCTTGGCTACCTTACAATGAATAAAATTATGGGTGCTACCTGAATAAATCAACACTATTACCTTTTTCTTCTTGATATGTCCTTCTATCTTGAGAGTTTGAGGAGTGGTAATTCCTGCCAGTGCATTACATGATATGGTTGGATTCAATTCTTCCTCTTCTAGGGCTGGTTCCTAGTGTATATCTTCTTCTTGTTTAGTTTCTGCTTCCTCTTCACAATCTATGTAAAATAATTTCTTCTCAACACAATTATGACCTTTATTGTATTTTCTATCACAACTGTAGCAAAGCCCTTTTGCTCTTTTTTCTTCCAATTGTTGTGGTTTCAACCTTGTAGGTTGTGGAAATCTAGGCATAGAAACACTTCCTTCTTTATAGAAGTGAGTGGTAGGCTTCCTTGTCGCCATAATTTTACATTCAATTTTTCTTTCCAACCTTAATGCCTTCTCCAATGAATCAGGTTCCAAAACGCGAACTTCATGTTGGATGTTATCCTTTAAAGTGCCTATGAAGAGATCAATCCTGTGTTCCTCTGGAATATCAGTTACCCTTATATTCAATTTTTTGGAAGTCCTCAATGTGCTCCCCCACTAAACCCTTTTGTTTGAGATTTATCAATTGGCTAAAGAAGGTATTGCTCTTTGTATCCTCATAATGTGCTATCATTTCCTCCGTAAAAATTGACCAAGTGACAATTTTTTTACGGGAACAAAGCCATCGATACCATACAAATGTATTTTGTTCTAAATGTAAAGTTGCAATGCGTACCTTTTTGTGTGTTTTGCACGTTATGGAGATCAAAATATTGCTCCATCTGTAGTATCCATGTTACAGGATCCTTTCCATCAAACTTCCTCATATCCATTTTTGGAATATGGTGGTTCTTCCCTCCAACATTAGAGTTTATGAAATCACGATTAACATTTATTTTATTCTCATCATGAGTTTCCTCTACTATATTTTCACCATTAGGAAACATTTCTTGTATCAACTTTGTCAAACCTTCTATGTCTGCTTTTAGATCATTCTTCATGTTTTCCATTTTAGCTTCCATGTCATCCATCTTAGATTCCATGTCAGCTTCCATGCCATCTATCTTAGATTCCACGCCTTTATTCAAACCGTCCATATTATTCTTCACACCATCCATCTTTGCTTCCACGCCTTTCTTCAAAACTTCCATTTCATTTTTTGCTGCTCTTTACGAGAGCGAGATTTGGTGCACTTGCTCTTGTAATTTTGATAGATCAGGTTGCAATTCTTCATCTTCATGAGTAATAGTAGAGCCTTCTGAAGGCTTAATGGGTGTTGAATTATTTTTATGGGGAATGTTTTAGAACCCAATACTGATATCTATTCTACAATATGCCCTTGGAATCAATTCAAATTGATTTTTCAAACAAGACTTATGCAATTCGGAAAAAAAATACACACCTTTTTCTTGCCTTTGAGGAGCTTGATATTGAAATTGGATTATCTCTGTGATTGAGACTCTTCAATATCTAAAATTTAGCACTGAAGTAGCCATCTGAATTCTCTTTTGAATGCCATAGGTTTGACCTAATTTGAATTCTCCAAGACAAAGCTATGTCCAATCTCCTACAATGACCTAATTATGGAATGGTTCAGTAGAGCGAACTTGTATGACTTGCCACGTGCCACTGTTTCATCCTTCGCCTTTGAAATTGAACACCAAGAAACTACAGTCCGTGCACTTGTGAAATTTTTTTACGGCACTCCAATCCAATGCTCAGAGAGAGAGTTATTGAATTTTTCCCACTATCACCTCTTTGAGATGAAATTTGGGAGCCTGCAAAAGCGCTACCTTCCACAGATCATATCTCCAAAAATATTGTGAAACAAGCTCTGAAATTTTGCAACGTGTTTCCTCAGGAATTCAACTTCGCACCCTAAAAATTTCAGATTCGGAACCTTCGTAGAAAAAAATGTATAGGGAAAATTCCATGATGACCTGTTTAGGAGCCTGAAAAAAGACCTAACTTCCATAGATCATATCTCTGAAAATATCACGAACCAATCTATGAAATTCTTAGACGATCTTCCTCAGGATTTCAGCTTTGCACCCTAAAACTTTTAGCTTCTAAAATTTCGTAGAAAAAAAATTATAGCGAAAATTCCACGATGACTTGTTTGGGGCAACGAAACTTTAGAATCCAAAGCTCTGATACCAAATGTTGTGTAACCAGCTCGAAAAATAGAAGAAAAGAGATATCAACGCCTTAGAAATAAGCCAATTCAAGGGGGAAACCTCCAATACATTACATTAATGAACAATTCTTGGTTGATACAATTTACAAAACCTCCTTTCTATATATAAAAGTCCATGCGGCCATAATGTAATCCTAGTGGGCCACAATGTAATTCTAGCCAACCTAACAATAATAATTTAAGGGCAAAATAATAACAATATGGGAGTTAAAAGGGTACAATAATAACAATAAGGGGGTTACACTAATAAAAATAAGGGACTATACTAGTAATATAGGGACCTAACAACATAAATTGAAAAGATGTATGATGCTGGGATTATAGTACCCATTAGATATTCAGAGTGGGTATCAAACTTAGTTTCTGTTAGGAAGAAGACAGGGGAAATTAGGCTCTGCATTGACTTCAGAAACTTAAATAGAGCCTCCCTAAAATAAAACTACCCCTAACCCAAGATGGACCATATACTTCAAAGGGTAGTTGGGTCAAAAATAATATCACTATTGGATGGGTTCTCAGGTTACATTCAGGTGTTAGTGCTCCTAAGTGATCAACACAAGACTGCTTTTACTACACATTGTGGCACCTTTATGTATGTAAAAATTCCATTTGGTTTGATGAATGCAGGGGCCACCTTCCAAAGGGCCATGGACATAAGCTTCTCTGAAGATATTGGCTATTTTATAATTATTTACCTTGATGACATAAATGTTTTCTCAAAGACTGATGAAGAACATTTGATTCATTTAAGAATTTTTTTTGAGAAATGTAGGATATTTGGCTTATCTTTGAACCCCAAAAAGATACTCTTTGGTCTCCAATAAGGTAAAATTCTTGGTCACATAATTTCAAAAGAGGGAATCAAAGTGGACCCTAAAAGGATTGATGGCATATTGAAAATCAGCCATCCAAAAAGCCTTAAAGAATTACAATCTTTCATTGGGAAGATAATTTTTTTGAGGAGGTTTATCCCCAACCTTGCTAAGCTATTAAGAAACATTACAAACATGCTTAAGAAAGAAGTAGGTGTGAAATGGACTACACAAGCTAAACAATCATTTGAACTGGTAAAACAAGCTCTCACTCAAACACCAGTCTTGATTAGTCCAGATTTCACCAAAGACTTTTATATCTTTTCTTTTGCATTTGAACATACAATAGCTACAGTATTACTTCAAAATAATGACTTGGGCAAGAACAACCAATATCCTTTTTCAGTAGGGCCTTAAGAGATGCTACTCTCAAATATAAAATTATGGAGAAGCAAGCCTTAGCATTAGTGAAAGCATTAAAAGAATTTAGAGTCTACATTTTACACTCTCACATAATTGCTTTTGTTCCACATATTGTTGTCAAGGATATTATAAGTCAAGACCCTGATGGTAAAAGGGGAAAATGGATTGCTACTATTCTTTAATATTACTTAGAAATCATGCCCACCAAACTAATCAAAGGGCAAGGATTAGCAAAACTCATGGCGGAGTCAAACTTCCAAGCACTAGATATGAACATGGTGGATGTGTTGGAAGAAATAGAAGAATTCACTGCTCCTTTCATTGAAGAAACATTTCTGAATTCTCCTTGGTATGCTGACATCATTTATGTGCTTTTATATTTAAATGCCCCTCTTTCTTTGTCTAAAAATAAAGCTAGATTTTTGAAACAGAAGGCTTTGAATTATTGCATATTAGATGGGGTATTATATTGGAAAAATGTTGTTGGAATTTTGCTCAAATGTTTACTTGAGAATGATGTAGGAAAAATCATGCATGAGCTACATGAAGGAGAATGTGGAGGACATATTTTTTGGAAAACCACAGCAAATAAAGTCCTCAGATCTGGTTATTATTGGCCCATCCCTTTCCTAGATACTCAGAAATTAGTCATGTCTTTCCATAAGTGTCAAATTTTTGATGGCAAAAGGAAACTCCTTCCCTTACCTTTACATCCTATCAGTGTTGAGGCACCCTTTCAACAATGAGGCTTGGACTTCATTGGGGAAATTCACCCATCTTCATCAGCCTAGCATAAGTGGATCCTCACTGCCACTGATTATTTTACCAAGTGGATATAAGCCATACCATCTAGGAATGCTACTAACTCTATCATTATCAAGTTCCTTGAAACAAACATCCTATCCAGATTTGGTTGTCCTAGAAAAATCATAACAGATAATGCTGCTGCCTTTAAGTCTAAAAGAATGGTTGATTTCTGTTAGAAATACCACATCACCTTGGGCCACTCTACTGCCTACTATCCCCAAGGAAATGGATTAGCTGAATCCTCCAACAAGAGCCTTATCAACATCATCAAAAATTTGTCAGAGCAGAATCATAAATCATGGCACAGTAAGCTGGTTCATGCCTTGTGGGCTGATAGATTAACTACTAAGAAGTCAATAAATATGTCCCCCTATCAGCTGGTTTATGGCATGGATGTAGTCTTTCCAACATCATTGGGAGTTCCAGTCATAAAACTCCTTCAAGAAGTGAAAACTGAAGAATGATATGTAGAGAAGAATCAACCAAACAATTCATTTACAATAGTCTAGAGAAGAAGTCTATGAAAGAACACAGCTAGTCTAAGAAAATATCAAGAATTTATTTGACAAAAGGACCAAGGAAAACAATTTTCAAGTTGGAAATGTGGTTCTTATATGGGATTCAAGGAGGGAAGAGAAGGGAAAACATGGCAAGTTTGAGAACATATGGAAAGGACCTTATATTATTCATGCTGAGAAGGGTCATAATGCATTTTTCTTGAAAGAATTGAATGGAGAAGATCTATATGGAGGTCCTATAAATGGAAAGATGCTCAAGCATTACTTCTGTCAAGAATCATAAGTTTCAAAGCATTTTGTTTTCCATTGTAAATATCATTGTTTAAACATTGCATTCAAAGTTAGAAAAATAAAAATACAAAAACAATAGAAAAGAGAAAAGAGGGCAGATCTAAAACAGGAAAGGTACAACCCCATACCAAAAAAAAGAGACAAAATCTAAAAGTGTGCAAGCTCAAATGCCACTCCTAAAAAAAAACACACTTCTAGTTAGTCATAGAGCCTAATCACGACTAATTAGCCTTTCAATTTACTGCTGATAGGTTAGTGAATTATATTAGCCAAACAACACAATCTTGGCCTATCAGTATGGTAGATTAGGATAGAACAACAAAGGTTCCAACAAGCTCAAATCTTGAACCTATGAGATTGATGAAGAACTGGTTCTAATATGCTAAAAAATTGAACCATAAAGAGAGAAAAAACAGCTCAAACAAATTCAAAATCAGAGCTGAAGAGATAATGAAGGATGTTTTAATTTTTAGATCTTAAGCCTTCACCATTTTGTTTTAATTTTCTACAAATAAAAATCTATGTGCAACTTGTTTTTATGCCATATATCTACAGCAAGTCAAACTGCTTAATATTGGTTTAGATGTTTTTGAATTTCCTGTTTTAGAATTTAGAGAATAAAGGTCTGTCAGACAGTCTAATCCTGATAGATAGTAGTTAGGTAGAGAATTTATGAACTCAACTGTTAAAACTGAGTTCATGGATAAATAAGAGTAGAAATAGATTAGTTTCCTATTTTCAAAAGAATAAAATATTTATGAAGAGAGTTTGCTAGTCCAAATGCACTCTAAGAGAAGAAAAAATGTTAAGATCATTAGGAATGGGTAGGTAGAGATGTTGTTTTGATAGAATTCCATTGTTTCAGATTGCTGCAAAAGATCATCAAATCAAAGAAAGGTTAGCAAAAGGAAAAGAAAGTTGTTGCCCAATGGATAAAGGCATTGGTTTGTTGAAAAGCCAGAGATCAATAACTAAGGTTCTGGACACCTAAAGAACTAGCTGTCCTCCCCAAGTGGAGCCACTGTTAGCCACCTATAAATTTTGTTATACCAAGAGGTGGCTAGACTTTGTCTTCAAAAATTCAAGAGAAAGTTCCCTTTGAAAACTTATCATCTTTAAATTTTTTATGATGATTATTACTCTTTGAGTTAATCTTCACTGCTATTTCCCTTTTAATCCTAAAGAACCTTGCTGTTAACCAAATAAAACTGCTTATGAAACCCCATTTTCCATCATTTTCACCCCTCCTTTCAATCAATAAAACAATTCCATTGTTCATCATTATTCCTCCATAAAATCCTCTAAAAACCCTTCATCTAACCTCTAAATCATTCCAAAAACCCTTTAAAACCTTTTATTCCCCGTTATTTGGTTTTAAATCCCCTCATTTCACATACTGGAACCTTATTTTGGCCTTAAAAACCCTGTTTTTGGCCTTAAAAGCACTCTTTTGCATTTTATAAAGAGTTAAACCCCCGAGGGCTTATGTCCATTAGCACTCCACCTCATGTGGCCCTAGCCCCGCAATCGGGCGCTTTAAAGCCTTAAAACCTTTTCCGAAACCCCTTTTTTCTTTTATTTTCCATCTCTTGACATTTTGGTCCAAACAGATCTGGACCGTTGATCTCTGCAGATCAACGGCCACCGGGCCCTACCTTTCCTCCCATTCACCCAACCTCACCTTTTCTCCATCCATATACCCGCCCATCTTCAAATCTCAGCCGTTCATCAGAAAGATCTGACGATCGGGATTAAACCCAATATCACCAAATAAATTCGTCCTGTTGGCCACATATAAAATTTTTTCTATCAAAAGGTGGCCAAAACATTGTTTAGCCTTCAAGGAATAGTTTCATTGCAGAAATATTATCTCTTGAAGCCTCTGCTAAACATCATCTCCTTGATCCAAGTCTTCACTGTTGTTTCCCTTCAGAACTCAGAAATTCTGCTAAAATTCCATGAGAAAGACTACTGCAAACATCTTTTTCCCTTCCCCTTCTTCCAAAACTAACCTCAGTTTTTATCCCTTAATTTCCCATGAAAATCCCTCATTTTCATATTCTTCCCTTTTCCCCTTCTTCAGAATCCCCTTGACAAGGTTGAAAATTCCTTCTTTGCCTTATCGGAAACCCTCTAACCCTTTGAAAATCATTCAAAAAACATAAAAATCACCTTTTGTATGGTATGGAATTAAGCCCCCTCAGGCTAAGTCTTAAGCCCCTTCCTCCATAAACCCCGGTCGTATTATCCTCCATACACCCAAAGGTCCCGCAGTCAGGCGCCAAGCTGCTTCGTAAATAATATTTTAAACCTTGGTTTATATTAAAAAATCATCAGTTTTGTTATTTTGTAAATTTTCCGTTGGTTCCAAATTTAATTCATTCCGCACCGTCGATCTGATCTGCAGATCGATGGTGCGGAGTCCGTCTCCCCGGTGGTCCCCGCATTCCACTCACCTTTCCAAAAACCGCGCGGTATTCATCGCACTGCCTTTGGGGCAAGGGTGGTTTTTTCCTGATCGGCAGCGATTCTAGACGCTGGCCGACGCGTGTCCCATGTACTATTTGAAAACCGCCCCCCCATCGCACATTAAAGTTCGGCAGCAAACCCGACGTGATATTGACGTGCATCATCTGGTTTGAGGCCACTCATCGGACGGTGGTCGCTCGCTGGAGATGCACACGCGATAACTCAGGGTATGGCATAGCGGTAACAACATCTCCATCGTCGATCTGATCTGCAGATCGACGACCCAAATTTCATCGCCCGATCTCTCCGTTTTGACTTTCCACCTGCGCTCTCGACTGTCGATCTCTACGCCATCGATGGCTTTGATTTGATTTTCTTTTCCGCCTTTCCATTCACTCCTCACGATCAATCTCGACCGTTGGATGATTCCATCCAATGGATATGCTCCCTCCACATGCCTTCTGAAGCAGTCAGCCTATATATGTAGGATTTTTTAATAGTTTTTTGTATTTTTGCAGGGTTTAAATGGTTTTTTCCGTCATGTTGAAGAAAAATTCACAGGTCAAGGGTGACAATCCTCCCGCCTGCGACTCACCACAAAATCACTTGCAGGGTTTTAAATTTGCATTTTATCAATGAATTCATGAGGCATTGATGCCATTCGACCCCTGTACAACCCTGCACACCAGAAAACACAGTTAATCGAGCATCGATCAAAGAGTATCAGCGTCGAAGACAGAACACACCAGAAAAAGGAGATTGAAGTCCTAAAACGCAGTTCTCAAGTAAATTAAAGGTGTTTAAGGAAAGACAAATACATCCGTCGAGCCGAGAAAGCCTCCACCGTCATAAGCAGAGGCCAATTGAACCCTCTCCAGCTCCTAAAGACACCTGCAGCCTCATAGAAATCAAAGGAAGCTTAGTCATTACCTGAACAAGAGGTGTTTACCTGAAGACAGCTGAACAATTAATAAAAATCAAAGAATCTTATCTCTAATTGTCGACAGAACCATTTTAGAAGACTAAGAACAGTTCAGAATCACATCTTTCGATCATTATGCCTCGAAAGGCAGGAATAGATGTTATGGAGCAGAGTTAGAAATGATTACATAATTAATGATATTTCATCCTTTGGAAATTCTCCCACTTCCTCATTTCTCTATAAATACCTTTGTAGAACATAAGCAAATGTTGGTCTCTGGACATCTAAATGCATGTAATGGTTTTCTGAAGCTACTGATGCACTATGTGCAATTTGAAGATAAATAAGATGATATGAGAAGTTTGAAGTTGTAGAGACCCTCCGGGCTTGCTGATTGTAACTGGTTTGAACATCAAATACAAGATGCTAATTTATGGGATCCTGATTTGTGTCAATGGTGATGTGTTCCTCACTGTCAATTGTTATTTTCTTTAAGTTTTCACTCTGTTCATTTTCTCTGATAAGGAACAAAAAACATAGAGCTAGGACTTACTCTCAGTAGGGACCTAACACGTCCACCCCGCGATAAAATTGCTGATGCACCACTGGAACCACCTTAATTTACCCTAAGGCTATTGAGTTTTTGCGCTCAATAATAGCGGTTGATCTGCGCCCCTTTCGCGAGATCAACGGTCACGATTCCATCGCGCACCATCAAGCCCTATGACCCACTATACATCCTTCGTGTAGCTTTCCCTCCATCATGTGCAATCTACACTGTTGGATCTGAAACCTCCAATTCGACGATTGTCGACGCGTTTCACGTAATTTTTTGGACCTCCCCGCAGTGCACAAGTTTCGTGTGATATGGGAGGTTTTCAAAATACACGTGTCAAAAGGTGTATGGAATCGCATTTTTTCGACCAAAATCATACACCGCTCGAACGCTGCGCGATAACCATCAATGGTTTTCTAAAACCGCTCCCTTCGCCAACGTTGCTTTTTCATCTTTTAATCCTGGCCGTCGATCTCTGAGATTGGACGGTCTTATTTTAATCTCATCCCCATTTCACTTTTCACCCAAATTTTTCCCAAGTGAGTTCATCAAGAAATCTCCACTGTTGGTTGTCTTAATCCAACGACTCTTGTTTGCCCTCGCGCCCAAACCTCCAAAGCCAGCTCTAAACCTATTTTCACAGGATTTTCATAACTTTTGTTTGTTTTGTGCAAGTTATATGGGGTTTTCCCATAGTTTTAAAAATAATGCGAAGGACAGGGATGATGATCCACAGGCCATTATTCATGAAGAAGGGGAATTTACAGGGTTCAAATTATGTTTTTACGCGTGCCTCATGAGCATTGGTGATATCATAAAACCCTCTGTGCACCTACAAACATGCAAACACAGTCAAAATCAATTGATTGAAGAGTATCATCGTTAAAAACACAGGATGAAAGCATAAAATGAGGAATTAAAGATTTTAATCAGAGTTTAAAGGGATTAAGGCACAAATTCAAGAATCAGAAGCCTAATCCACAGTCAACATCAAATAAATAAAAGAATATCAGTATCAAGATGAGGATCAGAGCATAATCAGAGGCTTAAAGATGTTAATTAAAGCCTAAAGGATCAAGGCATGGACTCCATAAATCAAAGACCTCGAATGCCACATCAGAGGGGCTAATTGAATACCTAGCTACCAAAATTGCCACCTGCAGCCTCTCTGCCTCAAAGGAATACCCAGATCAGATCTTAGTCCGAAACATTAAGGCCAAAGATAGCTTAACAATTATTACAAGCAAAAAAAATATCCCAACTGACAGTAGAAGTTATTGTAAAGATAAGAGGTGCCTTAAAGTCAATATTTTTACCCACTAAGCCTAAAAAATCAGAAATAGAGTAAATGAAACATAGTTGTAATTCAATGCATTCCTGCCTTATGCCTTGCATGGTTTTCAAGGCTAGGAAGTGCATTTAAGTATAGAATTAATTACACTTCAACCCTAGGAACTCTTCCACCTCCTCATTTTTCTTATAAAATCTCCTTGAGGAGCACATTGTAAAGGGTTGTTTGGTCACTAGTTGTAACACTAAAACTCTCTAAAATAATACATAGTCTGTTTGAAGATGAAGAAGAAATTGAAGTCTTGGAAGCTTGATGATGTTGTGACATGCTTGTTCTTGAGAAGGCTCTATCATTGGATCCCTGAGCTTGGATGTTGGTGATGTATTCTGAACTGTCTATTGTTTTTCTTGTTTTCATTTTGTTCCATAAATTCTTACTACAGTAGGATGAAAATTTTAGGCTAAGAAATGACTCCTAGAAGCACCTTAGATCTGTTTATCCTTCACTGTTTTATGTTTTCTTCTGCTGAGGAATTTTAGAGTCTTTAATCATTCTCTTGAACCCTTATGCTTGTTTATTTCTCAAATAGTTCAAATAGTTGGTTCCAACATGATTTATGGTTTTCCCTACTTGTCTGCTGCCACTTGAAAGCTGTTTTTGAAGTCTCCCTTTGAAGTACCATTGTTTATAGTTAGCCAAGGAGGTTTGTTTCGATCATACCCCTTGTCCCTGCTTGAAAAAATTGTTTTGAAGGTATTTATAGTTGTGATCATGGATGTTTTTGGGTGTTCCCTCTTCTATGACTGCAATTATCTGTCCTTTGAAATTAAATCTTTGAGGAAATAGGATGTGCTCCCGAATCTTAGATTTCATTTTGAAATTTGTCTTGAAATAATTATTTTCTTAAAGTGTGGTTTGTAGAATTCATGGTTAGCCTTGTTTATAAAATACCTCTTTATTGTTCAAGTTGTGTTTTTAAGTTCCATTTTTTGAGAATTCAATTTCTATTTCCTAATCATTAATTTCCATCTCATTCACAAAACTAAAGGATCCTGTGGCCAAGTTAGATTTTCCCTTTTATATCCCATATCCATTGATGAGTTTGTTATTTGCTTCTTCTTGAATCCATTGCCCAATGAATCTGACACTTCTTCTTTCTATTTATAATTCCTAGACCTTTCATATTTTGCTATTCCAATTCAACCAAACAAACAAATCAAACAAACACTTGCACTCAATAACTAGTCTAAAATCAATACTTAAAAGCAAACAAGACATACCTTTGCAAACAATTTGAGAGATCCCTCTCTGAGAACAGGAGGAATAGATCTTGGAACTCTAAAGATTGGTTCTGATGTTTCCTTCTCTTTTGGTAAGCCAATCTATCAAAACACAGGACCCCAAAAAAACTTACTTGGAGCCCAAGCGCTTCCAAAGTCTCCTTTTGTCGCTTTTTCTGTAGCTTCAAATTCCAGCCGACTGTGAAAAATATTTCCTGCAAGAATGAACACTAAACAACAAGAGATAGCAATAATACAGATGTCTATTCAAGTTATTTAGCTAAATAAATGAAGCATAAACCACATACATTAGATAAGAATTCATAATATAGAAAACATGAGCTTATACAGATACATATGTGGGAAAGTAAGCAACAATATTTATTAATGGATAAAAGGGGAGGTTACAACCCAGTGATTGATTTGAAGTGACCATCTCCAGCAGCATCCCAGCCTCATCACAATGTAGATATCTCCAACAACATGTTATACAAAGCAACTCCTCAATTGAAATTCCACCAACATTTCTCTACTCAAATTCTTCCTTATCAAACACTAAGATATGTGCTCAATTTATAGAGGAACGAAAGGTATTTTTACAATCAATGAATTTCCAATAATAGGCAAGAAATGTTCCCAATATTTTATATGTCAAATGGACACATGGATTCGAAGTTTGACACATGTGAACTCTTCTAGAAGACACTGACCAAGTGAAGATTCCAGAACAATGAGAATTTCACTCCCAATGTGACCAACTCACCTATGAGTGTCGGGAAGTGCTTTGCAGAGCAGCCTTGAATAGGGCTACCTGCATATGAAATGCACTTAGTCCCTTTAGAGGCAGCGTTGATGAGATCTCATATGATATATTATAAAATTCAAATCTTGGAAACCTTTGCAAATGAAAGTCATGAATGATTTGTCTTGTTATTTGTATTAGGGCATGTAGCAACTGAAATGATAGGGGATGATAGACCCTATTCATTGGTCATGGATATGATGTCCAGTTAACCAGGTCATTGGGAATGATGCCCAAATTGACATTTAATAGTATTTTCCCACGTATATCCTCAACACTCTGTTTTTCTTTTACTACACCCCTCCATTTTCCATCTAGGGTTACCAAAAAACCTATTACTTCCTGTGTTCACCAGGTTCCTCAGGCATTGATGGTCTCAAATTATCTCTGTAGGCTCTTTAGATAAATAAATTACATTGGATTTTGGATCTCCAATATATCAATTTGTCAAAAACTTTGTTTTTACACTTAAATATCGTAAACCAGGTTTTAGTCAGAAATCAAGTCAAAGGATCCTCCTGCTAAGTCATTAGGGTTTCATAGGTTGTAAGGTCATCATTGGTGTTCCAAATATTTTTTTTCTTGTGCAAAAGGCTGACCCAAATTTATTGGAATATTGAGACATGGTTATTAAAAGAAGATCTGAAAGTATCCAAAGAAGACTACCTTTTCAAAATTCAAGTTTTGTGAATGCTAAGATTTTGACACTTCTGCAGGAGTGTTAAAGAGATCCATCGGCAGAAATTTGACGAGGTAGGAGGTTTGATACTGAATCAAGACAAATCATGGAAAGAAGACATGAAAGCACTTGTGCTTGAAGAAACCTAGGGTTTTGGAAAGATAGTCAAAGGAGGTAAAATGAAGATGTTAGGCCTCCATGATAACAACATAAATAAGTTTTGAAGAGATTACTGTGTGTGACATCCCATAATTTTTCAAAGGTAATTTTATCATGCCTAAGGATCAGTGAAGGAGGTGAAGACAAAATTTTCAGCCCCCTGCCAAGTAAAAGATGATTTGAGTTTCAAGGTAGGGACAAAAAAAGTTTTGGAAATGCTGCCATTGTGTAAGTTTTTGAAGTTGTCAAAAAAAAAGTTAGCAGGCTTCAAAGATAAAAGGAAGAGCCACTTTAGGGTTTTCATAATACCTGCTAAGAGAAAAAGGTTCAAGGACATAGACAAGCCAAAGAAAGTAAGCCTTGTGACTCAAACAAAATCTGCAGAGAAAGGAGGTAAGGAGTATTAGGCACCAATAAAATTTGTCATATCAAATGGTGGCTAAAACATTTTTGGAGCCTTAAAGCAACAAATTTTACTGCTAAAAAGTGTTATCTCTTGAAGACTCATTAAGGCATCTGGCCCTTTTTTCAAATCCTCATTGCTGTTTCCATTTCCAACTCAGAAATTCTGCTGTCTTCCATGAAGAAAGACTGCTGCAAAACCCATTTTTCCCCTCCCTCCATATAAAAAATAACCTTAATTTTTTTCCCTCCCCCCCCATCATTTTCCTCTATTTTTCATCTATTCCCCTTTTCCCTTCATAAAATCCACCTTACAGAGTTTAAAACTCCTTTTTTGACTCTGCCGAAACCCCCAAATCCATTAAAAACTT
This sequence comes from Pinus albicaulis, assembly GCA_034641835.2. Taxonomy (NCBI): domain Eukaryota; kingdom Viridiplantae; phylum Streptophyta; class Pinopsida; order Pinales; family Pinaceae; genus Pinus; species Pinus albicaulis. The sequence continues at coordinate 57,073 of JAXQQM020077546.1, forward strand.
GAAAAAATTTAATTAAAAAACACCTTTTTTGTATTACAGACTTAAGCCCCCTTGGGCTAAGTCCTAACCACTTCCCCATTATATGACCTGGTGCTAGAACCATGTGCTAAGCCATTTAAGCGCTTATTGCATCGAAAAAAATCCAAGCGCACAAGTCTATTTTCCATGTTAAAAAGTTCTGATGCGATTAAGCCCTTGTACACAGCTCCCGATCATATTAATACTTCATATAACCTGAGTGCCCACAGTCGGGCACTAAAAACATTGTATAATCCATTCCTGTTTGATATTTTCCTTTGTAAATTCATAAACCCTCTTTTTCCAAAGTTTGGTCTAAATGCGTCGGAGTTATGTTTTTTAATGAAAAAATGGGTAGATTGAAAGACCCGCATCAAATGTTTCAATGCGATTTAAGTCCCTTTGTTAAAACTCTACCCCCTCTGCTTTTTACTCCATATAAATTTTCCCGGGACCAAGAGTTAAAGTCCCAAGTTCTAATCGCATTGCAAAAATTCCAAATGGTTAGACTAAAAAGACAAGGCCTGACCTTCCGATCCCGATTGGCCCTTATATATAAGCCCCGGGCATATCATATTTCATAAAGACCACGGGCCCCGTAGACGAGCGCCTATTCACTTCCTATATATAAGCCTCCCGACAGCCAAAACTTTGTAATATATTTAATTTTTTGGTTTTTCCTATGTTATAAAGGGTTTCCGCCGGTGCATAAGTTGAAACAATCTTGACCGTTGATCTTGAGCCGATCAACGACCCGCGCATTATCGCATCGCATGATTCTATTGGGCTAACTTTTGTGTCCCCTCCGATTGGCATTCCCAGATGGATTTTCTGCCGTTGGATCTATCCGCCATATCTTAGATCCAATGACCCACATTCGCTCCGATCATTAGCCTTGCCTCCACTTCAGAACCCTCCGATTCACTTCCCACCATTGATCTGATCTGTAGATCGATGGTCAGCGCTCAATCGTATCAGCGCTGTGAAAATTCTTCCCCCTGTCAGTTGAATGCCTCTGATTGCATCTGGGCCATCCACGTGTCTAGATCAGATGGTCTAGGTCGCATTTCCTGACTTTGGTTTAAATCTATGTGCCCCGCGTTCTAATGTTTTAGGCCAAAACCCAACCGTTGATCTCTGCAGATCAACAACCCTTATTAACTCGTCTTCCGCCATTGTATTATTCCGTTTATTCCCTAGATCAAATCCTGACCATTGATCTATTTGATCTTGTTAGCCACCTATAAAATTTGTTATAGAAAAAGGTGGCTAAGACTTTTGAGTCTTCAAGGAACAAATTTTATTACTAGAAAGTGTTGGCTCTTGAAGACTCTTGAAGGCCTCATGCCTGTGTCCATAATCTCCACTACTGTGCCTATTCTGCATTTAGAAATCCTGTAGATTCCCAAGGAAGAATATTTCTGCAAGCACCATTTCCCTTTTCCCCTTCTTCCAAACTTACCTCATTTTAACCTTTTTCCCCCTTGAAAAAATTCCCCTCTTACCCTCTAAGTCCCCCCAAAATCCCCTTCCTTCACTAAAAGTACCCCTTATTTGGCCTTTTCCCCTTTTCCCTCTATCGTTTCCCATTACTAGCCTTGAAAACCATTAAAAACCATAAAAACCCACATTTTGGACATATATGGGTCTTAGCCCCTTCCTGCATAAACCCTCGGTCGTATGATCCTCCATGTAACCCACAGCCCCATAGACGGGCGCCAAGACATTTTGAATATTAAATACATCCGCCCGAAATGTAAAACCTTTGGTTTATATATTATTTTTTACGTTTTTATTATATTATAACTTTTCTCCGGTCTGATTTTTAAATCATTATGGAGTCCATCACACCGGTGGTCCCCGCCATCCACTCCCCGTTGCCAAAACCAGCTGTATCCATCACATCGCCTTCGAGCGGAGGGCAGTTTTCTTCCGATCGACAACGATTCCACTCACCGATTGACGCATGGCCTAGAGACTGTTCACCAAACCGTCGTCCATCACGCGTTAAAATTCGGACGTGGACCCCGCGCGATATTGGCGTCCACTGTCCGATATGAGACCGCCCATCAGATGGCTATCGCTCACCACAGATTCCTGATAGTTAACCAAGCTCCGGTGCAGCGATAACAGCATCTCCGCGGCCCAAAATTCATCGCCCGTTTTCTCCGTTTTGACTTTTCACTTGTCCCCCCGATCGTCGATCTTTGCGCGATCGACGACTCTGATTTAAATTATTCTTCCGCCTTCCTTTTTTTTTCTCCCGATCAATCTTGACCATTGGATGATGCCATCCAATGGTCCCGCTCTCTCCACGTGCCTTCTGAAGTAGTACACCTATATATGCATGGATTATATAATTTTGTTCGTATTTTGCAGGGTTTTCAATGGTTTTTCCGCCATGACTGAAAAAAATTCAGAAACAGAGGGTGACGATCCTCCTGCCTCTGATCCATCAAAGAAAATCATTTGCAGGTTTTAAATTCATGTATCATCAGTGGTTCATGAGACATTGATGCTATATCGCCCCTGCACAGCCCTACACACTAGAAATACATAGCAAGTCAATCACAAATCAAAGACTATCAGTGATGAAGATCAAAATGAACCAGGATCAAGAATGGAAGACATATTTGCGGGGATCACGGCTAAGAATGTTTATCAAAAACCTAATCCCAAATTTAAAACATAGTTTAAAGAAGATCTTAAAGTGTTTTATCAACAGGAACACCTCCACCACCACATCTGAGGCAAATTGATTCCTCCCAGCTACTGAAATGCCACCTATACCTCAAAGTATTCAATCAGAGGTTGAATTTATTGATCAGGGCCGGATATCTGCCTCACAACACAGCCAAAAGGTAAATTTTGCAGGCAAATTAATGAAAAACATCTACAGAGTTACTTCAACGCCACACTGAGCCTCAAAGGTCAACAAAAGCTCCCACCGAGCTTAAAATATTTATGAAAATCATTTAATACAGAGGATATGTATGAAAGTTCCTTCATTGAGCCCCTCAAAGGCCAAGAAGCCATTAAGTCTGTATTAATTGTAATTGGAGACTTTTATCAGATCTCACCTCCTCATTCTTCTATATATACTTCTGCAGAAGATGAGAGAGGGGTTGGTTGATTAGGTTATTGAACAATGTAATGTAATTGAGCTTGAGACTTCTATCTGTAAATAGTGTTCACTGGCCCTTGAATCTCTGTTTGTGTTAGGCTAGTTAGGCTGGATAAGTGAAGATGATTGCTGAACTGAAACATTGGACCTGAGTACTGTAACTGGTTTGACATCAATAAACAAGCTGTTTCTTGGGATCCTGGTCTATATCACTGGTGAAGTGCCCCTTTATTTGTTATTTTTTTCCTTCTATGTATGTTGTTTTGTTCACTATTCTCTGATAAAGAACAACATTTATAGAGTTAGGACCTACTGTACATCAGTAAACTTCTCTGATTGAAAAACATTATCTCAATTTTTTCCTCCAATTTTTTTATTTTAGAATGATTTAACACAGTTTAAGCAGTTAGGAATGCTAGAGTTCCCTCATCCTGCTGTTTGCTTTAAACATTGTTCTTGAAAGTTATTTTCCTTATTTTCTTATTAAAGTTAGACTAGAAAAGTGATGGTTTGCCCTGTTTCTAGCTTCTATTCTCCAAAGGCAGATTCCGAAAGTTTCCCTTGGTGTTGACTGAAAGCAGACTAGGTTTAAAAGTACTTTATCTGATCTTAAGTTACACTTTGTTTTCTCTTATGTGTTTTCATAATTTCTGAAGGTAATTATGTGGATTACTGGATTGTTTGTCAATTAAGTTTCTTTAATACAAACTTGCCCAAGAAGTCCATGGTTAGTCCTGTTCTTGGTTGGTTTTAAAAAGTTACTTAAGAGGCTTTTCTTGTTTGGACTGACTATAAATCCCTTGTGAAATTATTATCAGTTTCCACCCCTCCAACACTTTATTGTTTCCATTCCATCATTTTAATCTCAATAATCTTGTGATATAGATGACTTGCCCCTTGGATCACTCTTGATGTTGTTGCTCAATTAAAGCCCTGATATGACTCCATAGCCCAATGGACTAAAAACTAGCGTTATATCTATCTTTTTAGCCTAGCTATTCTATTCACTTGCAACTTCTCACCTTTGAAACTCTTTGCACTTAGGAATTTCCACCTCAAACGGTATTCATACTCAACCATCCAAAAAAAAAACAAACCCTTGGCCTTCATAACTAGCCTAATATTATTACCCCAAGACTTCAACGACAAATCCATCTTTGCACTTATTGGAGAGATCCCTCTCCAGATTCAGGAGGGCTAGATCCTAGAATCCCAAAGTGGTTGAAACGATGTTGTTTCTGTGATCGAACTTTGCCAATCTTGCTGATTACATATTCCTAACATTTCTGGCGACTCCGCTGGGGATCAAAACCCAGAAACATTTTCATTTTAGGGTAACCATAGTATATCAGGGATTTGGTTCAAGAACATTTGATATATTAACCAGCTGAGCCACCAGCACCTAACATTTCTGGCGACTCCATTGGGGAACTACTTCCTTTTAAACACTTTATAAAACTTGTGAGTAAAAAGCAACCTTTTTCAAGAACTACCAAAGAATGGTAATCATGATGAAACTTGTTTGAATTCGTGACAAACTAGGTAAACCCTAGGATTCTCCTAAGACTTTATCTAAACCTTGAAAAATCAGCTGGCTTAGCCATAAGTGTGGACTGTCTTTGTCTCATAACTGTAGAAAAGTTTTGAAACAGATTTAAGACTTTCTTAGAAACCATACAACTGAAAAATAACTCAAAAAATCTAAAAATATGTCAGATTGGTATCTAATAAACATGGTGGTGGACCATAAAACCTTTTACCTCCTTAGGGGCTAAAAAATTCCACTTGGCGACTCCACAATCCTGAACAGACCTTAAGACTCCACCGGGAAGAATCCTTATCCTTATAAAATCATTCAAACTCAGTTAGAGGACTGTGATTAAATCTCTGTAAACAGTTTAGTTAACCTCTCAAAGATTGTCATACCTGGTAGAACTTTTCTTGTTTATTTGGGTCTGAAAAACACAGCATAGTGGCTCCTAGAAAGATTCACACTAGAGCCTATCCTGACCCTGATCCGCCTGAGTTAGTTGATAACCCAGAAAGTATCCTTAGGAAGTCTCCTAGGATTAAGTTATCAACTGTTTTCAGATCACCCTTGAGAGCTAATTCAGTCCCTGAAAATATTTTAGCTCTACAACAATCACAAGTTGACTTGGTAAATCCCTTTAGAACTAGGTCTCTTGGTGATTCAGATCAGTTAGATTCTGAGTCTTCACTTTCATTTCCTGGAACAAGTGAACATCCTGGCAGCAGAGAAACAACACCTCCTGATTTGGATTTCCTGCAAAATTTAGGTGTCTCTCATCCAAGATCAGCTCAGCAATCTATTCCTGGTCCATCCACTTCGGCTCACCCTACATCCACTGTTCAAACCACTTCACTTCAGCCCACTTTCCCTCTTGTTAATCCACCTCTTGTAAATCCACCCCCACCACATATCATGGCAACATGGTATGCTCCCCTAGTCCTTCATTCACCATTAGTCAATCTTCCACAGGACTACCAGTCCAAAATTCCATTATATGATGCTAGCAACGCTACAACTGCATCACAACATGTGGATAAAATGAATGACTACTTTGACAGAAATGAAATTGATGATGATTCTATCAAGCTTAGATTATTTTCTCAGAGCTTAGGGGGAGAAGTAAGAAAATGGTTCAAAGGTTTAACCCCCCATAATATTAATGATCTCCAAGCCTTCCATCAAAATTTCTTAAACAAATGGGAAGTAAAAAAGAATCCTCTCCAAGTCCTTTCTGATTACAAGAACCTCCATAGAAACACTGGGGAAAGTTTTCAAGCTTATTGCACTAGATTTAACAGTGCGTATAATGCACTTTCTCCAGAACTAAAACCTCCACAAGGCTAAGCTTTAAACAAGTTTCCTGAAGGGTTTGACCCTGAGATGGCCTATCAGCTGAGAAAGAGAGATTTTGCAACTCTTGAAGACATGCAAAGAGGCGCTCTTTCCGTGGAAGTCAACTTAATGGAAAAGAAAGCAAGAATGAAAAATGAAAAGAGAGTGTCCTTTAGAGAGGAATCCTCACCTTCTACTTCCAGCTCAAAAATGGAGAAAATGATGGAAGAGATGATGAAAGAGATGGGCATAATTAAGAGAGCACAAGCAAGCCAAAATCAAACTTCTCCTCAAAACAGAAACTAGAACCAGAATTTTAGAAGGAACCAACCTCCAAACAGGCCTAGGGAAGATGATCAACAGATCACTCCTCCCTTTCATCAAAATTATGTAAGTGAGGTTGAGGAAACAGATGAAATACCAGAGGAAGACGATATCAACATTTTTGGGGTAGAGGATGATGACTTTGAAGCTCATTATGATAGAAAACAAGGTCTTTATACACCTTATGATGACAGAAGAGATGATGATGAAAATTATTATCAAGACATGGAAAATCTCATCATCGAATCTCAAAGAGAATATGACCTTAGAAGAAAAACTAGTCAACAAGCTCCCAACACCAAAACCTCTGAAAAATCCTCACAAAACAACGCTGCAACCAAGCCTAAAATGGTCAAACAAAAGGAAAAAATAGTTGCTGTGAATTCTGATAAAGGTAAAGAGAAAGGCACTCAAAACAATGAAAAATAGAGTGCAGAATTTAGTAGTACTAACACTTCAGCTAATACTCCTGTGAAAACAATTTTGTCAAGTATAAATAGAACAAATCAGCAAACCCATGTTGCTAATAGAATGACAGCTAATAAGGCTGAAACTAACACTTTAAAGAGTCAAATTCCTTTCAGCCTGGAGCAGGAAATTTCAAAGATCAAAATCTCTGTTCCCTTGACTGAGTTAGCAGCACAACATGTATATAAGACCCAAATTTTAAAGGCTTTAAACGTTGAAGAAAATGAGGACACATTCAATCTTAATGATGACCAACTAGAGCTGATTTTTGGTCCTAAGATTGAAGGTAGATATCAAGAAGGACATGTTCCTCATTTTTATGTAAGTTTAAACATTCATGACAAGATCTTTCACAATGCTATGCACGACTCAGGAGCTTCTCACAATTTAATGCCAAAATCTGTAATGGAGAGCCTAGGTCTAGAAATCACCAGACCTTACAAAGACCTTTACTCCTTTGATTTCATCAGAGTAAAATTTTTAGGATTAATCAAAGACCTCTGTGTTAACTTAGCCCAAATTCCAGCCAAATGTTTAGTCATGGATATTATTGTGGCTGATGTGCCCCCAAAGTATGGAATGTTACTATCAAGATCTTGGGGGGCTAAATTACAAGGGACTATGCAAATGGAAATGACCTATGCGACTATCCCTGTTTTCAATCAGAATAGAAGACTTTACAGGGAGTCCCATATGAAATTCACAGTTACAAGTCAAGACAGACCACAAAAATCTCCCCTGTATTCTCTAAATATAGGCCTTGATTCTTTTATTATGTTTAATGATGAAACACTTGGGGAACAAGTCACTTTAACAGGATTAATGGCTGATATGGAGGATGAGGAACACAACGCAGGAGAGTCAAAATAGTTTGCTGTATTTAAAGACAGTAGCAAACCAAACAAAGGTCTTGAGCCACAAGGCAGGTGTCCATTACTTTTAAACATTCACAATCAAGAAAACAACCCTCAAATAAACGAAAAACTTGGGGAATCAAAACAAATACAACTAAGTGCTGAGATTCCACAAAAACCCTTGAGCACATTGATTAAAGAGGACACCAACTGAGGAGAAACAAAAAATAGTCCTCTGTGGAGTATGTATTTTAATAGGTCATGCACTAAGAAAAATGCTGGTGCAGGTGTCTGGATTACTAACACTGAAAACAACCACATAGAAAGCATTTCCTGCAAACTAAACTTTCAGTGTTCCAATAACATAACATAATATGAATCCCTTCTCTTAGGCTTACATTTATTGAAAAAGTTAGGAGCCACAAGAATCAATGTGTATGGGGATTCAGAGTTAGTCATTAGACAGGTCAATGGGGAGTATAACGCAAACCATCCCAGACTTAGGGCCTACCAAAACGATGTCGTGGACCTTTTAAAAACTTTTGAGGAGTCCAAATTAATTTTTGTCCCAAGAAAAAGAAATATTGCCGCCCACAATTTAGCCTTTCCATCTAGAACATGCTTAACGTCGTATAAAACCAAAGACTGCAAAACTCAGATAAAATTTAGACCAGCTATGCCTAATAATGAGAAGTATTGGCAGGTGTTTGACAATGACAAACAAATAGAAGACTTCATGCAATTCAGAAATGAATTCGAACTACACAGTTCGGACTCGGATTATGAGACAGATTGCAGTGAAGAAAATTTCCTTGATAAAGAAGAACTGTCTCCTGAACTTGCTATTATAAACCTGTTATCTAGAAAACTTAAAAACAAAACAGGAACGACTGCAGATTTAGAAACAGAGGAGTTAGAAACTTTTCACTCTAAAGATCAAAGTTGGCCTAAAGGTCTGGCACCTTTAGAAGAGTTGTTTGATTTTAACGATGTGGCAAATAAACCAAAACTGGAACCTGTAGAGACTGAAGTGGAGGAGTGAAATATGGGTAGTGAACTTAAACCTATGATGATTAAACTGTCTAAGACTTTACCAGATCACATTAAACTCAAATATATAGAGCTGTTTAAATAATTTTCTGATGTTTTTGCATGGAGTTACGAAGATCTTAAATCCTATGACACTGAAATAATACAGCACAAAATTCCCCTCAAAGAAAACCAAAAGCCATTCAAACAAAAACTGCGCAGAATAAACCCTGTTCAGTTGCCTTTGGTTCAGAAGGAGATCATGAAAATGTATGAAGCTGGTATTATTGTCCCTAGTAGATACTCTGAGTGGGTGTCTAATCTGGTGTCTGTTAGGAAGAAAACTGGAGAGATCAGGTTTTGTATAGACTTTAGAGACCTAAACAAAACTTCATTGAAATATAACTACCCTTTACCCAAAATGGATCATATCTTACAAAGAGTGGTAGGGTCTAGAAGAATTTCTTTGCTGGATGGCTATTCAGGGTACAATCAGATCTTAGTTCACCCTGCTGATCAATTAAAGAAAGCCTTTACTACACCATGGAGCACTTTCATGTATGTGAAAATGCCTTTTGGTCTAATGAATGCTGGAGCAACTTTTCAAAGAGCCATGGACATAGAATTCTCGGAAGAATTGGGCTACTTCATCATTATATACCTTGATGATGTCATTGTGTTTTAAAAAACAGATGAAGAGCACTTAGAACATTTGAGAAATTTTTTTGAGAAATGCAGGAAGTTTGGGATATCTTTAAACCCTAAGAAGACACTATTCGGTCTCCAAGAAGGTAAAATTCTTGGGCACATCATTTCAGAAGAGGGTATTAAGATAGATCCAAAGAGGATTGAGGCCATATTGCAAATCTCTCATCCTCGGAACATCAAGGAGTTGCAATCTTCCATTGGGAAGATTAACTTTTTGAGAAGGTTCATTCCCAACTTCGCCGAGCTCCTTAGGAATATCACAAACATGTTGAAGAAGGAGAAAGGGGTAAAATGAACCTTGGAAGCAAAGAAGTCTTTTGAGCTGGTGAAACAATCGTTAACCAAAACACCGGTTTTGATAAGTCCTGATTTTTCAAAAGATTTTTATATTTTTTCGTTTGCGTCAGAACATACCATAGCGGCTGTCCTTTTACAGAAAAATCCGCAAGGACAAGAGCAGCCTATTGCATTCTTTAGCAAGGCAGTGAGAGATGCCCCTTTGAAGTATAAAATTATGGAAAAGAAAGCTTTTTATTTTGTTAAAGCTTTGAAAGACTTCAGAGTATACATACTTCACTCACACATCATTGCCTTCGTCCCAAACTCAGTTGTTAAAGACATTCTAACACAAGACCCAGATGGTAAGAGAGGTAAGTGGATTGCTGTTATCCTTGAATATGATTTAGAGATAAAACCCACTAAACTCATAAAAGGCCAAGGTCTAGCTAGATTAATGGCTGAATCCAATTTTGAAGTTCTTGATATTAATATTATTAATGCTTTAGATGATCAAGAGGAAGTTTCAACTCCCATTGTTGAAAACCATTTTATGAATTCCTCTTGGTATGTTGATATTGTTTATTTTTTTCTTAATTTAAATACACCTCCTGGTTTGACAAAAACAAAGGCAAGATTCCTAAAATTGAAAATTGAAAACTATTGCATTATAGATAGATGTCTTTATTGGAAAAATGCAAGTGGTCTGTTGCTTAAATGTTTGCCTGAGTTTGATGCAGATAAGGTTAGGCACGAGTTCCATGAAGGAGAGTGTGGGGGTCATTTATACTGGAAGACAATAGCCAACAAAATTTTGAGGGTTGGTTTCTATTGGCCTACTCTTTTTCCTGATATACACAAAATGATCATTGCATGTCATAAATGTCAACTTTTTGAAGGCAAAAGAAAAATGCTACCCCTGCCTCTGCATCCAATCACTGTTGAAGCCCCTTTTCAACAGTGGGGACTTGATTTTATAGGAGAAATCCATCCACCATCTTCTTCCCAGCATAGATGGATTCTCACTGCCACAGACTATTTCACTAAGTGGATAGAAGCCATACCTTGCAGGCAGGCCAATGATTCAGTTATTATAAAATTTATGGAGACTAATATTCTCTCCAGATTTTGCTGTCCTACCAAGATTATCACTGATAATGCAACAACATTTGGATCAAAGAAGATGGTTGAGTTCTGTCATAGATATTAGATAACATTGGGGTATTCCATAGCTTATTACCCCTAGGGTAATGGCCTTGCAGAATCCTCGAACAAAAGTTTAGTGAACATAATCAAGAAACTGTTGGAGGACAACAAAAATTCCTAGCACACAAAGCTAGTTCATGCACTATGGGCTGACAGATTGAATTTGAAGAAATCTATTGGTATGTCACCTTTTCAGCTGGTGTATGGTACTGACGCAATTTTTCCAAACAGCCTTGGTGTACCAGTAATGAAGTTGATTCAAGAGTTGCAAACTGAAGATAATGACATGATCAGAAGAATAAATCAAACCATTCATCTTCAGCAAACCAGAGAGGAAGTTTATAACAAAGCATTGCATAAACAGATCAGCATTAAAAAAAATTTTGATAGAAGAACAAAGGCCAACAATTTCAAAATTGGGGACAAATTTTTAAAGTGGGACTCAAGGAGGGAAGAGAAGGGAAAGCATGGAAAATTTGAAAACTTATGGCTTGGCCCTTACTCTATTCATTTAGCTGCTGGTAACAATGCATTTTTCTTGCAGGAGTTGAATGGAGCAGAATTGTTTGGGGGTCCTGTCAATGGCAGGATGCTTAAGCATTACTTCTCTTGATCCATGTTATGCTCTGAAAGCATTTTTATCTTTCTTCCCTTATAAATACTTCACCCACCATTGCATTCAAGTTATAAAAACCAAAAAATAAAAAAACAATGAAAGAAATAAAAGAGGGCACATTATGAAAAAAAGAAAGGTATAGCCCCATACCAAAAAAGAGAAACAAATCTGAAAGTGTGCAAGCTCAAATGCCACTCCTGAATAACACACTTCTAGTTAGTCAAACTGTCTAAACTTGACTAATTAGCTTTAAATTTTCTGCTGATAGGATAATGAAATCGATTTTCCAAAATGTTTAATCTTGGCTTATCAGTAGATAGTTTAGGATAGAAATTAAAGGTTCAAACAAGATCAAAATCTGAACCTAAGGTTTCAAAAGGAGAATGACTCAAATCTGCTTCAAATTCTGAGTCAGGAGATGTAAAAAATCTGGTTCCAATCAGCTCAAAATCCGAACTAGTTGATAAAGACAAAACAGCTCAAACAAATTCAAACCAGAGCTGTAAAGAAAAGAGAAGGCCATGATGAGAAACTTTCAGATCTTAAGCCTTCCATTTTTTTCTTTAATTTTCTACAAAATAATATCTATGTGTAGCTTGTTTTTATGCCATAGACTAGCATCAAGTTAGACTATTCAATCCTGACTTGAATGCTTTTTAATTTCTGTTGTAGAAATTATAGAATAAAGTCTGTTGGAGAGTCTAATCCCAACAGATAGTAGATTAGGTAGAGGATCATATGGGCTCAACTGTTTAATCTGGGTCCATGGAGAAATAAGGAGTAGAAATAGATTATTTTTCCTACTTTCAAAGGAATAAAATGTTGTAAAAGAGTTTGTCGATCCAAATGCACTCTAATGAAGAAAAAATGTTAGATCTGTAGGATTGGGTAGGTAGAAAGCTTGTTGATGAAAGAACCATTGTTTTTATGGCTACCAATATGTTTTCAAAAGAACATCATCTACAAGAAGAAAGGCGGCCCAATGGATAAGGCACAGGTCAGCCTCCCAGAGAATGCAAGTCTGAAGTTCTTGATGCCTTTAAGAAGGCACCATCCCCAAGTGGAGCCATTGTTAGCCACCTATAAAATTTGTTATAGCAAAAGGTGGCTAAGACTTTTGAGCCTTCAAGGAACAAATTTTATTACTAAAAAGTGTTGGCTCTTGAAGACTCTTGAAGGCCTCATGCCTCTGTCCATAATCTTCACTACTGTGCCTATTCTGCATTTAGAAATCCTGCAAATTCCCAAGGAAGAATACTGCTGCAAGCACAATTTCCCTTTTCCCCTTCATCCAAAATTACCTCATTTTTACCTTTTCCCCCCTTGACAAAATTCCCCTCTTACCCTCTAAGTCCCCCCAAAATCCCCTTCCTTCACTCAAAGTACCCCTTATTTGGCCTTTTCCCCTTTTCCCTCTATCGTTGCCCATTACTAGCCTTGAAAACCATTAAAAACCATAAAAACCCACATTTTGGACATATATGGGTCTTAGCCCCTTCCTGGATAAACCCCCGGTCATATGATCCTCCATGTAACCCGTGGCCCCGCAGACGAGCACCAAGCCATTTTGAATATTAAATACATCTTCCCGAAATGTAAAACCTTTGGTTTATATATTATTTTTTACGTTTTTATTATATTATAACTTTTCGCTGGTCTGATTTTAAAATCATTATCCGCCATCGATCTGATCTGCAGATCAACGACGCAAAGTCCATCACACCGGTGGTCCCCACCATCCACTCGCCATTGCCAAAACCGGCGGTATCCATCGCACTGCCTTCGAGCGGAGGGCGGTTTTCTTCCGATCGACAGCGATTCCACTCACCGATTGACGCGTGGCCTGGACACTGTTCACCAAACCGCCATCCATCGCGCGTTAAACTTCGGACGTGGTCCCCGTGTGATATTGGCATCCATCGTCCGATCTGAGGCCGCCCATTGGACAGCTATCACTCACCGCAGATGCTCGATAGTTAACCAAGCTCCGGCGCAGTGATAACAACATCTACGCCGTCGATCTTATTTGTAGATCGACGGCCCAAAATTCATCGCCCGTTTTCTCCATTTTGACTTTTCACCTGCCCCTCTGACTATCGATATCTGCGCGATCGTCGGCTCTGATTTGAATTATTCTTCCACCTTCCTTTTGTTTTCTCTCGATCAATCTCGACCGTTGGATGATGCCATCCAACGGTCCTGCTCTCTCCACGTCCCTTCTGAAGCAGTGAACTTATATATGCATGGATTTTATAATTTTGTTTGTATTTTGCAGGGTTTTCAAAGGTTTTTCCGCCATGACCGAAGGAAATTCAAAAGTAGAGGGTGACGATCCTCCTACCTCTGATCCATCAAAGAAAATCATTTGCAGGTTTTAAATTCACGTATCATCAGTTGTTCATGAGGCATTGATGCTATATCGCCCCTGCACAGCCCTGCACACTAGAAAAACACAGCAAGTCAATCACAAATCAAAGAGTATCAGTGAAGAAGATCAAAATGAACCAGGACCAAGAATGGAAGACATATTTGTGGGGATCACGGCTAAGAATGTTTATCAAAAGCCTAATCCCCAATTTAAAACACAGTTTGAAGAAGATCTTAAAGTGTTTTATCAACAGGAACACCTCCACCGCCACATCTGAGGCAAATTGATTCCTCCCAGCTACTGAAATGCCACCTGTACCTCAAAGTATTCAATTAGAGGTTGAATTTATTGATCAGGACTGGATATTTGCCTCAAAACATAGCCAAAAGGTAAATTCTACAGGCAAATTAATGACAAACATCTACAGAGTTACTTCGACGCCACACTGAGCCTCAAAGGTCAAAAAAATCTTCCACCGAGCTTAAAATATTTATGAAAGTCATTTAATATAGAGGATATGTATGAAAGTTCCTTCATTGAGCCCCTCAAAGGCGAAGAATCCATTAAGCCTGTATTAATTGTAATTGGAGATATTTTATCAGATCTCACCTCCTCATTCTTATATATATACTTTTGCAGAAGATGAGAGAGGGGTTGGTTGATTAGGTTACTGAATAGTGTAATGTAATTGAGCTTGAGACTTATATCTGTAAATAGTGTTCACTGGCCCTTGAAGCTCTGTTTGTGTTAGGCTAGTTAGGCTGGATAAGTGAAGATGATTGCTGAACTGAAACATTGGACCTGAGTACTGTAACTGGTTTGACATCAATAAACAAGCTGTTTCTTGGGATCCTGGTCTATATCACTGGTGAAGTGCCCCTTTCTTTGTTATTGTTTTCCTTCTATGTATGTCATTTTTTTCACTATTCTCTAATAAAGAAAAACATTTATAGAGTTAGGACCTACTGTACATCAGTAACCTTCTCTGACTGAAAAGCTTTATCTCAATGTTTTCCTCCAATTTGTTTATTTTAGAATGATTTAACACAGTTTAAGCAGTTAGGAATGTTGGAGTTCCCTCGTCCTGCTGTTTGCTTTAAAAATTGTTCTTGAAAGTTATTTTCCTTATTTGCTTATTAAAGTTAGACTAGAAAAGTGATGGTTTTCCCTGTTTCTAGCTTATATTCTCCAAAGGCAAATTCTGAAAGTTTCCCTTGGTGTTGACTGAAAGCAGACTAGGTTTAAAAGTACTTTATCTGATCTTAAGTTACACTTTGTTTTCTCTTATGTGTTTTCATACTTTCTGAAGGTAATTATGCGGATTACTAGATTGTTTGTCAATTAAGCTGCTTTAATACAAACTTGTCCAAGAAGTCCATGGTTAGCCCTGTTCTTGGTTGGTTTTAAATAGTTACTTAAGAGGCTTTTCTTGTTTGGACTGACTATAAATCCCTTGTGAAATTATTATCAGTTTCCACCCCTCCAACACTTTATTGTTTCCATTCCATCATTTTAATCTCAATAATCTTGTGATATAGATGACTTTCCCCTTGGATCACTCTTGATTTTGTTGCTCAATTAAAGCCTTGATATGACTCCATAGCCCAATGGACTAAAAACCAGCATTATATCTATCTTTTTAGCCTAGCTGTTCTATTCACTTGCAACTTCTCACCTTTGAAACTATTTGCACTTAGGGATTTCCACCTCAAACGGTATTCATACTCAACCATAAAAAAAAAAAAAACCCTTGGCATTCATAACTAGCCTAATATTATTACCCCAAGACTTCAAATACAAATCCATCTTTGCACTTATTGGAGAGATCCCTCTCCGGATTCAGGAGGGCTAGATCCTAGAATCCAAAAGTGGTTGAAATGATGTTGTTTTTGTGATCGGACTTTGCCAATATTGTTGATTACAGATTCCTAACAGATCCAACGGCCTAGATCGAAACCACCCATCCTCGTTCTGCCCGCGAATCTATTTTATATCGCGCTAATTCTCCTCTGTTGGATCTAAGGTCCTAGATCTAACGATCCACACTCCAAGTCGCGTGACTTTCAACACGAAGTTTATTTTTCCAAAGGCTACGTGAAATGGGCAGTTTTCTGGTGCCACGTGTTTGGCGGGGATGCATATCACGTTCCAAAAGGAAAAATTTCCTACCCGCCATTTTTTCGTGTGAAAATAGTGGTTTACCTCCCCAAAACCACTTTCCCTCTTTTCCGTTATGAGTTATCGCCCACGCCCTCCATCGTTGATCTCTGCAGATCAACGATTTGGATTTAAACCTTCGTTTACATATCGCCCTCCGCCTATTCCAAGGGTGTTTAACACACACTCTCCGCCGTTGATCTCGTAGTCTGATCTCATCCGACAACCCACAATCATCCCGAACCCCAAACTCCATTTTCACCATATTTTCCTCCGAAACAAAGGTTTTAACCCATTTCTTCACTTTTCTTCTATTTTCCAAATAAAGTGACTCTTTCACTTTGTGTACTCACAGCCAATCCCAACCGTCGATCTCTGTGCGATCAACGGTTTCGACTTAACTCTTCCCTGCTTTCCTCTTTAACCTCCCACAACGAGATCTCCACCATTGGATGATGCCATCCAATGGCCACGCTCTCTCCCCACACCCTCTGAAGTAGTTTACCCAATAAACACAAGATTTATTAATATTTTGTGTGTTTTGCAGGTTTCAAATGTTTTTTCCATTATAACAAAGGGAAATGAAAGCCGAGGGTGATGATCCTCTGGAATTTCGTTTATCAAAGGGAAAGAACTATAAAGGGTCTGGAAACACGTTTCATCAATGCTTCATGGGACTTGATGCCATATGAGCCCTGTGCGGCCCTGCACATCAACAAGACACAATATTATTTAATCAAATTAAAAGAGTATTAGTGTCGAAGATTAAAACACAGCAGAATAGAGGATTGAAGACAAATTTGGGGGGATTACGACTAAGATTGATTATCAAAAGCCTAATCCTCCAAATTAAAACATAGTTAAAAGAAAATCATAAGTTTTTATCATACAGAAAGGCCTCCACCGCCTCATAAGAGGCAAATTGATTCCTCTCAGCTACCAAAAAGCCACATGTGCCTCAAAGCATTCAACAAAGGCCGAAGTTATTGATCAAAAATAAGATATTTGCCTCAGCGCAGCCGAACAGTTAATTTTGCGAAAAATAACTTAATGCAAAGTATCAGCAGAGTTATTATATCATGAAACAGAGCCTTAAAAGTCAACAAAAGCTCCCATCGAGATTAATCTTTAATGTAAATCAATTAATACAGTGAGAATATCTGTACTCTTCTCCATTGAGCCCCTCAAAGGCCGAGAAGCATTAATCTGTATTAATTGACCCAGGAGATCTTTTATCAGATCCCACCTCCTCATTCCTTCTATAAATACTTCTGTAGAAGATGAGAAAATGTTGCTTACAGAACTTCGAAATACACTTGAGCTCTAAACTTATGATTGTAAATAGTGTTCACTGGCTCTTGAAGCTCTGATTGTGATAGAATAGTTAGGCTGAGAAGTGAAGATGATTGTTGACCTGAAACACTAGACTTAAAGCTGTAACTGGTTTGAAGCATCAATACAATCTGAATTATGGGATCCTGGTCTATGTCTACGATGATGTTTTTCTTCTTGTAAATCGTTATTTTATTTTTGTTTCCACTTTTTTCATCTTCTCTGATAAAGAACATCAAGTATAGAGTTAGGAATTACTATATATCAGTACCCTTCTTTGACTGATAAGATTTATCTTAATGTTTTCTTCCAAGTTGTGTTATTTAGGAATGATTTAATTCAGTTCAAGCAGTAGGAATGCTGGCGTTCCCTCATCCTCCTGTCTTAGCTAATTGTTATTCTTGAAAGTTATTTTCATTTCATGTTAAGTAGAGATGAACTAAGGAAGATATGGTAAGCCCTGGTCCTAGTTTTATCCCAAAATACTGACTAAAAGTTTCCCTAGGAATGTGTTGAAAGCTGGCTAGTTTCGAAGTACTTACTAGATCTTAGACCATCCTTTGTTATCATTTGTGTTTCCCTTTGTGTTTTAAATGTTTTTCTATTGAAATTATATCAAAGGCTGGCTAGTTTTGAAGTACTTACCAGATCCTGGATTGCTTTTATGTTATTTTTAAGTGTTTTTCAAATGCTGGCTAGTTTCAAAGTACTTACCAGATCATGGGCTGCTCTTTGTTCTTCATTTATTTAATTCCCCTCCTTTTTGTATCATTTCATTCCATAAATCAACTTTAAAGAAATCCTTAGACATAGATGAATTTCCCCATAGACCACTCTTGAACCTAATTGTTTCAATTAAACCCTATTATAACTCCATAGCCCAATGGACTAAAACATGCAATTATCCATCTTTTTGGACGAAGCTTGTTCTATTTTCTTGCAACTTCTCACCTTTGAAAATCTTTCGATTTATAACTTTCCACTCAAACAATAATCATGCTCAATCATCCAAAAAAAACAAAAACCCTTGGCCTTCATAACTAGCCTAGTATCATTACCCAAAATTCAAAGAAAAATCCATCTTTGCACTTATTGGAGAGATCCCTCTTCGGATTCAGGAGGGCTAGATCCTAGAATCCCAAAGTTGTTGAAATGATGTTTCTCCCTGCTGTCGGAATTTGCCAATCTTGCTGATTACAGGGAGCTAACATTTTTGGCGACTCCACTGGGGATCGAACTCAAAATCTCTGGTTCCCTTAAGAACTTCATAAAACCTTGTGAGTAAAGCAGCCTTTTCAAGCACTACCAAGTAATGGTAATCATGATGAAACTTGTTTGAAACAGTGAAAAACTAGGCAAACCCTAGGATTCTCATAAGACTTTATCTAACCTTGAAAAATCAGCTAGCTTAGCCATAAGAGTAGACTGTCTTTGTCTCACAAATGTATTTAAGTTTTGAAACAGATTTAGGACACTCTTAGAAACCACACAACTGAAAAATAACTCAGAAAACCCAAAAATATTTCAGATTGGAATTCAATAAACATGGTGGTGGACCATAAAACCTTTTACCTCCAAAAGAGCTAAAAAATTCCACTTGGCGACTCCACAATCCTTAACAAACCTTAAGACTCCACTGGGAAGAACCTGTATCATTATAACATCATTCAAACTCAGTTAGAGGACTGTAGGATTTAAATTGTGCAAAAAAGATTAGTTAACCTCTTAAAGACTGTCATATCTGGTTGAACTCTTCTCGTTTACTTGGGTCTCAAACACAACATAGTGGCTCCTAGAAAGATTCATACTAGAGGTTATCCTGACCCTAATCCACCTGAGATAGTTGATAAACTAGAAATTATCCTTAGGGAGTCTCCTAGGATTAAATTATCAACTATTTTCAGATCACCCTTGAGAGCTAATTCAGTTCCCGAAAATCTTTTAGCTCTACAACAATCACAAGTTAAATTATTAAATCCATTTAGAACTAGGTCATTTGATGATATAATTCAGCTAGACTCCGAGTCTTCACTTTCATCCCCGGAAATAAGTGAACATCCTGGTGATAGAGAAGCGACACCACCTGATTTACACTTCCTTCACAATTTAGGTGTCTCTCATCCAAGATCAGCTCAGCAATCTACTGTTGTTCCATCCACATCTGTTCACCAAACATCCACTGTTCAAACCACTCCACTTCAGCTCACTTTCCCTCTTGTCAATCCACCTCTTGTAAATCCACCTCCACCACATATCATGGCAGCATGGTATGCTCCCTTAGTCCTTCCTGCACCATTAGTCAATCTTCCACAAGACTATCAGTCCGAAATTCCATTATATGATGCTACCAATGCTACTACTACATCACAACATGTGGACAAGATGAATGAATACTTTGACAGAAATGAAATTGATGATGGTTCAGTCAAGATTAGATTATTTTCTCAGATTTTGGGGGGAGAAGTAATAAAATGGTTTAAAGGCTTAACCCCCCATAGTATAAACGATCTCCAAGCCTTCCATCAGTCATTCTTAAACAAATGGGAAGTGAAGAATAATCCTCTCCAAGTCCTTTTTGATTACAAAAACCTCCATAGAAACACTGGGGAAAGCATGCAAGCTTACTACACCAGATTTAACAGTGTATATAACACCCATTCCCCAGATCTAAAACCTCCACAAGGCTCAGCTCTAAACAAGTTTCCTGAAGGGTTTGACCCTGAGATGGCCTATCAGTTGAGAGATAGAGATACCACGAAACTCTTGAAGAGATGCAAAAGGGGGCTCTTGTTGTGGAAGTTAATTTAATGGAGAAGAGAGTAAGAATGAAAAATGAGAAGAGAGTGTCCTTTAGAGAGGAATATACCCCTTCTACTTCCAGCTCAAAGATGGAAAAAATGATGGAGGAGATGATGAAGAAAATGAGCATCCTTGAGAGAGCACAAGCAAGTCAAAACCAAACTGCTCCTCAAAACAGAAACCAGAACCAAAATCAGAATTTTAGAAGGAACCAACCTCCAAACAGACCTAGGGAAGATGATCAACAGATCAATCCTCCCTTTCATCAAAATTATGTGAGTGAGGTTGAGGAAACATATGAACCTATAGAGGAAGATGATATCAACATGCTGGGAGTAGATAACGATGACTTTGAGATTCATTATGATAGAAAACAAGATCTTTACACACCTTATGATGACAAAAGAGATGATGATGGAAGTTATTATCAAGACATGGAAAATGTCATCATATAATCTCAAAGAGAATACGACCTTAGAAGCAAAACTAGTCAACAAACTCCCAACACCAAAACCTCTGACAAATCTTCACAAAACAACACTGCAACCAAGCCTAAAGTTGTGAAACAAAAGGATAAAACAATGGTTGTAAATTTTGATAGAAGTAGAGAGAAAGGCACTCAAAACGTTACAAAACAGAGTGCAGACCTTAGTAGTACTAACACTTCAGCTAGTACTCCCGTTAAAACCATTTTTTCAAATGTAAATAGAGCGAATCAGCAAGCAGATGTTGCCGATAGAGTGGTAGATAATAAGGCCGAGACAAGTTCCTCAAAGAATCAAATTCCTTTCAGCCTAGAGCAGGAAATTTCCAAAATTAAAATCTTCGTTCCCTTGACTGAGTTAGCTTCCCAGAATGTATATAGGACCCAAATTTTGAAGGCTTTAAACATTGAAGAGAATAATGACACAATCAATCTTAATGATGACCAACCAGAGCTTATTTTTGGTCCAAACATTGAAGGTAAGTATCAAGAGGGACATGTTACAAGGAACTATGTAGATGGACATGACCTATGCGACTATCCCTGTTTTCAATCAGACTAGAAGACTTTACAGGGAGTCCCATATGCAATACACAGTTACAAGTCAAGATAGACCTCAAAACTCTCATCTGTATTCTGTAAACATAGGCCTTGATTCTTTTATTTTGTTTAACGATGAATCATTTAGTGAAAAAGTCACTCTAACAGAATTAATGGCCAATATAGAGGGAGAAGAGAACAACACAAAAGTGTCAAAGCAGTTTGTTGAACCTTTAAACTTTAGCAAACCAAACATAGGTGTTGAGCTTCAAGTCATGCGTCCTATTCTTTTAAAACTTGATAGTCAAGAAAGAAACCCTCAACACAGCGAAAAACCTAAGGAGTTGAAACAAATACAACTAAGTGCTGATATTCCACAACAACCCGAAAGAACTTTAGTTGAAGAGGACAAACACCAAACAGATGAAACCGAATCTAGTCCTCTATGGAGTATGAATTTCGACGGGTCATGCACTAGAACTAATGCTGGTGTAGGTGTCTAGATATGCAACACTGAGAACAACCACACAGCAAGTATTTCCTGTAGATTAAACTTTCAGTGTTCAAATAACATAGCAGAATATGAATCCCTGCTTTTAGGCTTATGCTTGTCGAAAAAGTTAGGAGCCAAGAGAATCAAAGCATATGGGGATTCTGAGTTAATCATTAGGCAAGTCAACAGGGAATACAACGCACATCATCCAAGACTTAGGGCCTACCGAAACGATGTTGTGGATCTTTGAAATTTTTTTGAGGATTACCAAATAATTTTTGTCCCAAGAAAAAGAAATATCGTGGCCCACAATTTAGCCTTTACAGCTAGAACATGCTTAACGCCATATGAAACTAAATACTGCACAACTCAGATTAAATTCAGACCAACCATTCCTGATAATGAAAAATATTGGCAGGTGTTTGAAGGAGACAAACAAATAGAAGACTTCATGCAATTCAGAAATGAATTCGAACTAACCAGTTCAGACTCAGATTACGAAATAGACTGCAGTGAAGAAAATTTTCTTGGTGAAGAAGAACCGTCTCCTGAGGTTGCCAATATTAATCTACTATCTAGAAAACTTGAAAACAAAATAGAGGTGACTGCAGAGTTAGAAACAAAGGAGTTAGAAACCTTGTAGTCCAAAGATCAGAGTTTTCCTAAGGGTCTGGCCCCTTTAGAAGAGTTGTTTGATTTTAACAATGTGGCAAAGAAGCCAAACTGGAGCCTGTAGAGACTGAAGTGGAAGAGTGCAATATAGGCAGTGAACTTAAACCTATGATGATTAAACTGTCCAAGACCTTACCAGCTCAAATTAAACTCAAATACATAGAGATGTTTAAGGAATTTTTTGATGTTTTTGCGTGGAGTTACGAAGATCTTAAATCCTATGACACTGAAATAATACAGCACAAAATCCCTCTCAAGGAAAACCAAAAACCATTCAAATAGAAGTTGAGCCAAATAAACCCTGTACAACTGCCTTTGGTTGAGAAGGAAATAAAGAAAATGTATGAAGCTGGTATTATTGTCCCTATTAGATATTCTGAATGGGTGTCTAATCTGGTGTCTGTTAGGAAGAAAACTGGAGAGATCAGGCTTTGTATAGACTTTAGAGACTTAAACAAAGCTTCATTGAAAGACAACTACCTTTACCTAAGATGGATCATATTTTACAAAGGGTAGTTGGGTCTAGAATAATTTCTTTGCTTGATGGCTACTCAGGGTACAATCGGATCTTAGTTCACCCTAATGATTAATTAAAGACAACGTTTACTACACCTTGGGGCACTTTCATGTATGTGAAAATGCCCTTTGGTCTAATGAATGCTGGAGCAACTTTTCAGAGAGCCATGGACATAGCATTCTCCAAAGAACTGGGCTACTTCATCATTATATACCTTGATGATGTTACTATTTTTTCAAAGATAGATGAAGAGCACTTGGCACATTTAAGAACAATATTCGAGAGATGTTGAAAGTTTGGGATATATTTGAACCCTAATAAAACACTTTTCGGTCTCCAAGAAGGTAAAATTCTTGGGCACATTATTTCAGAAGAGGGTATTAAGATAGATCTAAAGAGGATTGAGGCCATATTGCAGATTTCTCATCCTCGAAACATCAAAGAGTTGCAATCTTTCATTGGAAAGATTAAATTTTTGAGAAGTTTCATCCCCAACTTGGTTGAGCTCCTTAGGAATATAACAAACATGTTGAAGAAGGAGCAGGGGGTAAAATGGACCTTGGAAGCAAAGAAGTCCTTTGAGCTGGTGAAACAAGCGTTAATCAAAACACCGGTTCTAATAAGTCCCGATTTTTCAAAAGATTTTTATATTTTTTCATTTGCATCAGAACATACAATAGCTGCTGTCCTTCTACAGAAAAATCCACAAGGACAAGAGCAGCCTATTGCATTCTTTAGCAAGGCTTTGAGAGATGCCCCTTTGAAGTATAACATTATGGAGAAGCAAGATTTTGCTTTGGTTAAAGCTTTGAAAGACTTCAGAGTATATATCTTACACTCACACATCATTGCCTTTGTCCCAAATTCAGTGGTCAAAGATATTCTAACACAGGACCCAGATGGTAAGAGAGGTAAGTGGATTGTTGTTATTCTTGAATATGATTTATAGATAAAGCCCACTAAACTCATCAAAGGCCAAGGTCTAGCTAGGTTGATGTCTGAATCCAATTTTGAAGTTCTTGATATTAATATGATTAATGCTTTATATGATCAAGAGGAAATCTCAACACCCATTGTTGAAGACCATTTTATGAATTCCTCTTAGTATGCTGATATTCTTTATGTTTTGCTTAATTTGAATACACCTCCTGGTTTGAAAAAAACAAAGGCAAGGTTTTTGAAATTGAAATCTGTAAACTATTGCATTATAGATATATATGTATTTATTGGAAAAATGCAAGTGGTATATTGCTTAAATTTTTTCTTGAGTTTGATGCAGAGAAGGTTAAGCACGAGTTCCATGAAGGAGAGTGTGGAGGCCATTTATACTGGAAGACAACAACCAACAAAATCTTGAGGGCTGGTTAATATTGGCCTACTCTTTTTCTTGATGTGCACAAGATGATAATTTCCTGTCATAAATGTCAACTTTTTGAGGGCAAAAGGAAACTGCTAACCTTACCTCTACATCCAATCACTGTTGAAACCCCTTTTCAATAGTGGGGACTTGACTTCATAGGTGAAATCCATCCATCATCTTTAGCTCAGCATAGATGGATTCTCACTGCCATAGACTACTTCACTAAATGGATAGAAGCCATCCCTTGTAGGAAGGCCAATGATTCTATTATTATAAAGTTTATGGAGAATAATATTCTCTCTAGATTTGGCTGTCCTACCAAGATTATCACTGATAATGCAACAACATTTGGATCAAAGAAGATGGTTGAGTTCTGTCACAAATATCAGATAACATTGGGGCATTCCACGGCCTATTACTCTCAAGGTAATGGACTTGCAGAATCCTAAAACAAGATTTTAGTGAACACAATCAAGAAACTATTGGAGGACAACAAGAAGTCTTGGCACACAAAGCTGGTGCATGCACTTTGGGCTGACAGATTGACTTTGAAGAAATCTATTGGCATGTCACCCGACCAACTTGTGTATGGCACTAATGCAATCTTTCCTACTAGCCTTGGTGTGCCAGTTATGAAGTTGATTCAAGAGGTTCAGTCTGAAGATAATTGTTAGTCATTAGTATTTTTCACTTGTTGATGATGACTAGTTGTAACAGCCAAGTTTTCTAGCAGCTGATCTAAAAAATTGTCAAATTTTCCAGCTGGAAAACACCCATAAACATTTTTTTCCCTCCTACCTTTTCAATCCACCCATGACTAGATGAACCTCATTATCAAGCCCTATCTAGCCTCAGCCATACTAGTTTTCCCATCAGCTCCAAAGAAACAATCCAAATCTGTCCAAAGAAGTTTCCCCTAAGTTAGGCAGTGGCGCTTTAGGCATCTCTTCCTTGGAAAAATACCCCAAAGCCAAAGAACCTCTATCTACTACAGACTAGTCATAACAGACCTCCCATTCTGCAAATAAAGTTGGTTACAACCCTAGGTCATGCCACTCATAAAACCTCAAGTCTCAGTAATACATGTACCATAGGTCAAACTGATTTTAGGTGGTTTTACAGTGTTTTAATGGATCTTTCAAGAACAGAAGTATACCAGCAGTCCCAGGAGATAGTATTTGTTTCCACATGAGAAGACAACTGCTTCTCAATGTGATTTTGAGCCTGGGATGCAGCTACAGAGTAGAGAGTTGTTTCATTAAGCTCCTGCGATCACAGTCAAAGCATGAAAAGACAGTGAAAGGAAAAATAACACTGTTAAAGGCTGATGAGATGGCATGACTGAGAGCGCCTCCTCAATCTACAAGCAGAGGGTTTTTGAAGACTGAAAAACCTCCTTCATCTATAAGCAGAGGGATTGAAGACTGAAGAACCTCCTTCATTTTATAAGTAGAAGGTTAAGAGCGCCTCCTTCATCTATAAGCAGAGGGCCAGATAAAGTTTGATTTTAAGAATTTGCACTGACTAAAGGACATTTTTTGGCATACAGTGAGACAACAACTAAGAGTTTCTGAGGTAAAAATGATGTTATAGGCAGGGGCAAAGCAGTAGTGCTTTTAAAAAATTGTTTACATAAGTTTATCTATTATTTAGTTACAATGTGAAGTAATGGGTTCATCATCAATGAAGAAATATTATTAAGCTGATGGCCAAAGGAGCCAAAAGGGTCTTGGTCCCAAACTGACCTCTGCCATCATGTACAAGGGAAACCACTAAGAGTGATGCTTGCTTTTCAAAAGGTACTGTTCTTCCTATTCATAAAGAATTTTCTTTCAAAAATTACTCATCATAGTGGACAAAAGGCAATTTGATTTTAATTCTCCCCAAAAGGAATTGCAAATAGATACACAGGGTCATAAAGGTGCAAGAAGGATTATGACATGTGTTTTCAATTCTGGAACAAAATTCAAAACCATTGAAGCATGCCACTGCTACAAATGAAGGCTTTCTCCTTATAAAAGAGGTCAAAGATACCTGGCTGTTGCATTTTGAGTAAAGAAAATATTTTTGAAAGAATTTCCCTCTTGATGGAGAGATGATAGTAAAGCTCAGGTGAGTACAACTGTTTTTCATCTCACAATCAAAGAAAAATTCATTTGGAGAATACATCTACAGTCCTTATGTGGATTTGAGCCAGTTTCCCTCTAACAAGCAGATACAATCATAAGGAGCAGAAACTGTCAATTAAGTTTTAAAAGAGATAAGTCATCTCCTTCCAAAATGGCAAAAGATGCTTCACCACTCATTGGTATGTTTTGAGCGGATTTCCCATTTTGAAGATGTCATTAAAGGGTCAACAATGGCAGAGTTTCCTTTTTTAATAATAAAGCATAGAGAAAAGAGTTTGACCCTTGAATGATTTTTATTACAAAAGGAAAGAGTCATATCTACCAAAACTGGCCAGATAGCATGCACAACCTTTTGCCAACATTATTTAAAGTATGGGCCCCTTATAGCACATTCAAAATCACTTTGGTTTTGTTTTCAAATAAACAAAGGCAGTGGTTTTAAAGAAAGGAGCCTTCAAAACCCTCACAAATAAAACTTAAGGGTAGTTGGATTTTTGCGTTCAAAAGAGAATAAGGAGACCGTTTCCAATCTATTTTTCATTACCAAAACACAAACAACACTCCCCTCTTCTATTCACTAGACCGGAGAAGAAGTGTTCGGGAAAATTCACAGAGTTTCAGGCTTGAAGACTGCGTGGCGCGCCTGTAGAGTTGTGTGGCGCGTTCAGGTGGAATTTTACCAAAGGATTACACTGTCGCGTGGCGCGCCTGTAGCAGTGCGCGACGCACCTGTAGGCGCCGATCACGACTGCCCGTCAGTGATCCGAAATCTTGTTTTGCACAGTGCCTTCCCTAGTAAACGTGTCGCACATGTTTCAAACCATCAAAACGCCTCCAAAAGCTTTGAAAGATGCTCAAATCCTCAAGCAAATCCTGCCATCGAATTTCGAGGTATTTTATGAGCCTCCTTGGTATTTTCAAAATTCTAAAAAGTGATCAATGCTGTGTTTTTCAAAAGACTAAGTGATGGTAAAAAAAAAATGAAACTCTTGGTGTAAATCGAGGTGTGTCGGGGTAAAAAGGTTTTAAGGTTATTTTTACAGTTGGTTGAAAGAAAGGTGGTCATTCTTGTTTCAAAGAACCTAAAGATGCCCTCGAAATTGAGATAAAGCCATAACCTCTGTCAGCTGTATGTAGTGGGAACAAAGCAGTGGTAATAAGGGTTGATATTTTTGTTTAAAGATCCGGGCTTACAGTGGCAATGATTGCCCAACACTGACATAGTAAAAATGGTGGGTTCTTATTGATGTCTAAAGACCTAACAAACTGCCCTCAAAACAAGTTGAAAGGTGGAGGAAGTGTTTAAAGGGAAGGAAAAACAGGGTTTGAGAAGCAAAGAAGTGGGCCTAAATTCAACAACAGTGATCATTGTATAAGTGCCTTTCTATTTCAAAAGTCCTCTCTGAGGAGTAAAAAAGAAAGAAACCACTTTTTCCTCCTTTGTTCTATAACGCAGACTTAGTGAGTAAAGCAGTTAAATCAGTTTGGAGGTGTTGTTGTTTACCTGTGTGTGAGAAATAGTGAAGACAAGGAGGGTGTTTTGATTGAGAGGAGTATTTTGCCTCTGTCTAAATAATAGGCTGCCTAGCTTACACCTAAACACCAAGAGCTCTGTGATCTTACCCAAACACCGAAAATCACTTGACTGTGTATACATTTTAGTTGACTGTGTGCGTGTTATTAAAATTATTTGTTGATTGGCATACAAAGGGGAAAGACAGTGTTTTGGGAGGAGCAGAGACCTAATATCAAAGAAAACATTTCACACAACATTTGAGGCAAATTTTCCTTTATCAAACAGTGATTGACAAAGAAGATAGAGTTTTGTTTGAGAAAACATTCTTGAAAACCTTTTTAAGGCAGTTTGGTTTTGCAGAGAGCATCCAGAACAAGATGCCTCCCAGGAAGGATATTAGGAGTGGATTGCATAAGAGATTTGAGCCTACTTCCATTGAAGAAGTGAATGCCCACCCATCAGTCTTGTTCAATTTCCATGAGGTCGGGTGCTTAGATTTTTGTCAAAGGGTACAAGAGGTGAAGAGTTTTTCTCCTTTGACACATCTTTGCGCTTTAAGGTTTCAAGATAAGCATTTCCAGTTGGCAGACCTTGACTTTAAATTTTCTCCAAGGTACATCTCCAAGGCCACTAAAATCCCCTATATTGGTGAGAAATGGTTTAAACAAAGCCATTTGGACTCAGAAGATTACAAGCCCTTTTTAAAGCCTGAGCACAGAGAGTCATGTCCTTCTATTTTACCTTTCTCATATCTTTTAACCAGCTATGCCCCCCTCATGAATAACATCATGAAATACTTCACTTGTGAGGGAATATTCTCCCGAATCTATGCTTATCACATTCAACTGGTCATGCATTTCACAAGGAACAAGCTGCTAAATCTTCCTTTCTTCTTACACAAGAGCATTGAGAAAATGGCATCCACTATTCAGAAGAAGCCTCCTTCACAGCAAATAGCCTGTCTCTTCCATCACTCTCACATTAAAATCATTATTCTTCATCAGCTTGAAAAGAGAGAGGTCTCTTGGGATACTTTCATGACCCATTCGGATTTCTCCACTGTCCCTCTAGTCCATACATCCCCTACACTTCCTACTCATCATCCTTCACTTTCCTCTAGCAAAACTATTCCTAAAAAACTCAAGTTTACCACAGAGCAAGCAGAAGAGCCTGAAAAGGGAGAAGAGAACGACCATGATGATGAGGAAGATGATGAAGGGCATCAACATGAAGAAAAGAAACACAGTGAGGGTGAACAAACTTTTGATGACACACAACAGACTCATGATGAGGGTGAGCAGCCTTATGATGACACACAGCAGCAAGGGTATGAGGAAGCAAGCACTGAACAACAACATCACAGTGATGATGAGTAGCAACAAGGAGATGAAGAAAAGGAACACAGTGAGGAGGAACAGGAGCAGCATGAAGATGTTGAACAAAGGTATGAAAGTGATGAACAGGGACAGTCAAAAGATGACACACAGCAACATCACAGTGAGGAGGAATAGGAGCAGCATGAAAGTGCTGAACAGGAGCAGCATGAGAGTGATAAACAGGGGCAGCCAGAACATGTTACACATCAGCCACAGCATGAGGGACAACAGCCTCAAGAAGAAAAAGGGAAAAGTGACAAAGGTAAAGAACCCATGGAGCATGTGCTAGCTACCTCTCCGAGGCAAGGGGCCATGCTCTCTTCTCCGAAATTCACCAAGCCCCGGACATAAAAGAAAAGGGTGCCTAGAGTTATCACTCCAAATGTGACTAGGGCCCTCCGAAGCAAAGGAAAATTTCCCAAGAAGCCCATGATTGATTTTCCCAGGAGGAAGAGCACTAGAATAGCCACCCAAAGCAAAGGGAAGGGCAAGGAATAAGGAAATCATGAACAAGAGAGTGCATTCGACATCATATAAATCCAGAGTGATGATAGTGATAATGCGGCCCGGATTCTAGAGAACCTCTTGATCCATAGAGAAAGCCAAATTGATGCCTTGAAGGATGATCTTCATAGAGCTAGGAATTTCAATCAATTTTTGCAAATCCAAAATAAGCAAATGAGTGTCCATATGGCTATTTATGAGACACGGAAGATCAAATACAAGAAGGAGGCCTCCAAAGCCCAAGTGAGGTTGGAAGAACTCATGGGTGAGTTCGATGAAAGTGAAGGCGAAGATCAGCCTAGGCGAAAGAGGCCAAGAACCATGGGGCTAAAAAAGGCCCTTGAGAAGCAAAAAGAAGAGGAAAATGCCCTTCTCCAATCTACCCCTCTCACTGCATTGTTTGAACAAGAGATAGAGAACAATAGGGAGGCATGGCTTGAGAGATTCAATGACCACTTGGAGAAGAAATTGGAGAAGGAAAATAGGGACTTGGACCTTCAAAGGAGAATGACGGGGCATTATAAAAAGCTAAATTAGTTTGCCCGACGGAAGTTGAAGGTTGCTCAAGAAAAACTCAAGGAGGCCAAAGGGAAGTGCCCGGCACAAAAATTGAGGAAATACACCTCAAGACTTCAAATCTTGGCCTTTGCTTCACAACATGTTGCTGAGAACCCTTGAGGGTCATGCTCGCCAAGTTTGGGCGATTTTCGACATATTTTGGTTTTTTGTCATTTTTGGGTTTTTGGCCAAAACTCATTGCCCTCGCCATTTCAGTTTGGGGGATCATCAAAGGATGAGAATGGTATCATTGGATTCCATAATTTCAGAAGCACATAATTAGCGATTTTTAGGACATTTGAGGATCATTTTCTCCCCCGAAATGGCGGAAAATGCCCTCTTTTTCTACACTCTGCCCGGTTTATCAGCAAGGCTTATTTTTTGATTTTTTACACACAGGCCTATTTTTGGAGAACTTCCAGTGATCAGTTGGGAGAAAAATGAACATTTTCAGAAAGTAGACACTCATATCTTTCCAACGAGCTATCATGAGCCTTATTTTGATATCAAGAAGGCTTCCAAAAGTTGCCGACAAGTCAGGGGACCTTTTGCTGATGTATTTTTTGAGTATTTTTGTAAAAATTGAACCTTTCAAAACTGTTTTTTCCTCATGTGCATTTAGCTATTTTTGTACATGAGAAGTTATGAAAAGTCAATTTATTTCCCTCTTTTAGCATTTTTTAGATATTTTATGTGATATTTTGTGCCTTGGGCTTTGCAAGCCTCAAGGACAAAATAAAATATTTTGGATAGGCCAATGAGATTGCAAGTTGAACTAAGAGGTTTTCCTCACTTTGGCCTATATATTCCAAAGGATTTCATTGTAAACAAGGCTGAAATTGATGAATAGAAGCAATATATGGTCATATAAGCTTTGGAAGAAATACTTGTCTCATGCTTTTGGATAGTCTCTTGGATGTTCTTGGATGATGAAAGATGATTGTTGTTGGATTCCATGACTTGGTAGAATGGTATAGTGTCTCTCTCTTTGTTTTGTTTCCTATTTTTCATTCACAAATCCATGTTCTTGCTTGCTATAGGACAGTAGAGAAAAAATTTGAGACATGACCTTAGAGGCACCTCAAATTTCCTGTTTCTTCATAGCTTCCATGTTTTCTTCATTCTTA
This sequence comes from Pinus albicaulis, assembly GCA_034641835.2. Lineage (NCBI taxonomy): Eukaryota > Viridiplantae > Streptophyta > Pinopsida > Pinales > Pinaceae > Pinus > Pinus albicaulis. Next base: position 88,491 of record JAXQQM020077546.1, read on the forward strand.
GTCACATTAAAGAATTCTTGATTGCTCTTTAATAACTTAAGGATATTGTTGCTTGTTTCATTCATGGTTTTATGCATGCTAAGTATGATTTAAGGTATGCCCTGCTTACTCATGGCTAGCCATAGCTCCATCCATGAAATTTCTCTTTGACTGATTAGATTGTCATTTGTTGAACCAATGATGTCTTGTTCTAATCTTTCCCTTTGCCTAAGACTATGCAATATTATTTTCAAAGTGCCCAATAACTTGAAGTACTGTGTTTAGGCATTTTGGCATAGTGATTTGAGTTGTTTTTCTGTCTTAAGTGTATTTCCCCAAAGTTTGATAGCCATTTCCCAAAGTTAGAGAGTTATATATCTCTATGCATGACTTGAATGTTTATTTCTATGTATTGATTAGCTTATAGTTACATTTCTCATGATCAATTGTTTGCCCTACCATGTTTATGTCAGCTATTAAATTAGTTATGCTTGAAATCCTTTTTGTTCACAAACTTGATGTCCACCTTACTCCATTTTTCCCAAAGATCCTTTCTACCTCGAATCAAATCGGCCCTTCAACAATCTTGTATCACCATCTGATAGCTTTCTTGAAATTTTCGACCCCATAGCCCAGTTGATCTGACATCTTTTTACCTATCTTATATCTTTGATCAGTTTCATCCCTCACAAACTAAAAACCAAAACCAAAAAACCTACTTCATAACTAGCCTAAAAATAGAACACAATAAGAAAACACATAGATATCCCTTACACAAATAGAGAGAGCCCTCTCTGAGTCCAGGAAGGCTAGGTCCTTGGGCTCCAAAGATTGGTTTGATGTTACACTGTCATTTGGCTTGCCAATCAGCCAAATCATGGGACACTAACAATAATGACATGATCAGAAGGATACATCATACTATTCACCTTCATCAAACCAGAGAGGAAGTTTATAACAAAGCATTGCAGAAGTAGGACAGCATTAAAAAGCTTTTTGACAGAAGAACAAAGACCAGCAATTTCAATGTTGGGGACAAAGTCTTAAAGTGGGACTCAAGGAGAGAATATAAGGGCAAGCATGGAAAATTTGATAACTTATGGCTTGGCCCTTCATTCATTCAGCTGCTGGTAATAATGCCTTTTTCTTACAGGAGTTGAATGGAGCAGAGTTGTTTGGGGGACCTGTCAATGGCAGGATGCTCAAACATTACTTCTCTTGATCCATGTCATGTTCTGAAAGCCTTTTTATCATTTTTCCATTATAAATATTTCATCCACCATTGCATTCAAAGTTACAAAAAAAAGAAAAAGAAAAAGAGAGGGCAGATTACAAAAGACAATAAAGGTACAACCCCATACCAACAAAAAGAGAAACAAGTCTGAAAGTGTGCAAGCTTAAATGCCACTCCTAAAAAACACACTTATAGTTAGTCAAACAACCTAATCTTGACTAATTAGTTTTAAATTTATTGCTGATAGGATAGTGAATTCGATTTGCCAAACTGTTTAATCTTGGCTTATCAGTAGGTATATTAGGCTAGAAATTAAAAGTTCGAACATGCTCAAAATCTGAACCTATGTTTCCAAAACATGAATGACTCAAACCTGCTTAAAATTTCTGAGTCAAAAATAGAGGAATAACTGGTTCTAATCAAGTCAAAATCTGAACCAGAAAAAACAAAGAAAGAACAGCTCAAACAAAAGTCAAAATAGAGCTGTAAAAAGATGAAGGAAGTGCTTTGAAATTTCAGATCTTAAGCCTTCCATTTTGATTTAATTTTTTGCAAATAATATCTATGTGCAGCTTGTTTTTTATGCCATAGATCAGCATCAAGTTAGACTATTCAATCCTGACTTGTATGCTTTTTGAATTTCTGTTTTAGAATTTAGAGAATAAAAGTCTATTAGACTGTTTAATCCTAACAGACTGGTAGATTAGGTAGAGAAGAATATGGACTCAACTGTATAATCTGAGTTCATGGAGAAATACAGAGTAGAATTAGATTATTTTTATGCTTTCGAAAGAATAAAATGTTGTGAAAAGAGTTTTCCAATCCAAGTGCACTCTAAAGAAGAAAAAATGTTAGATCAGTAGGATTGGGTAGGTAGAAATATTGTTGATGAAAGATCCATTGTTCTTGTGGCTGCTAATATGTTTTCAGAAGCAAAAGAAGATCATTCAAGAAAAGGAAGGCAGCCCAATGGATGAGGCATTAATCAGCCTCCTAGAGAATGCAAGTCTGAAGTTATTGATGGCTTCAAGAAGGCACCATCCCCAAGTGGAGCCACTGTTAGCCACCAATAAAATTTGTCATATAAAATGGTGGCTAAATTTTTTTTGGAGCATTCAAGCAACAAATTTTACTGCTAAAAAGTGTTATCTCTTGAAGACTCATTAAGGCATCTAGCCCTTTGTTCAAATCCTCACAGCTGTTTCCATTTCCAACTCAGAAATTCTGCTGTCTCCCATGAAGAAAGACTGTTGCAAAACCCATTTTTCCCCTCCCTCCATATCAAAACTAACCTTCATTTTGTTCCCTTTTTTCCCCCATCATTTTCCTCTATTTTTCATCTATTCCCCTTTTCCCTTCATAAAATCCACCTTGCAGAGTTTAAAACTCCTTTTTTGACTCTACCGAAACCCCCAAATCCATTAAAAACTTGAAAAAATTTAGTTAAAAAACACCTTTTTTGTATTACAGACTTAAGCCCCCTTGGGCTAAGTCCTAACCACTTCCCCATTATATTCCCTGGTTCTAGAACCAGGCGCTAAGCCATTTAAGCACTTATCGCATCATAAAAATCCCAGCGCGCAAGTCTATTTGCCATGTTAAAAAGTTCCAATGCCATTAAGCCCTTGTACACAACTCCCGATCATATTAATACTTCATATAACCCGAGTGCCTGCAGTCGGGTGCTAAAAACATTGTATAATCCATTCCCATTTTATATTTTCCTTTGTAAAGTCATAAACCCTCTTTTTCCAAATTTTGGTCTAAATGCGTCGGAGTTATGTTTTTTAATGAAAAAATGGGTAGATTGAAAGACCCGCATCAAAAGTTCCGATGCGATTTAAGTCCCTTTGTTAAAACTCCACCCCCTCCGCTTTTTACTCCATATAACTTCGCCCGGGACCAAGAGTTAAAGTCCCAAGCGCCAATCGCATCACAAAAATTCCAAATGGTTAGATTAAAAAGACAAGGCTTGACTGTCTGATCCCGATTGGCCCTTATATATAAGCCCCAGGCATATCATATTTCATAAAGACCACGGGCCCCACAGACGGGCGCCTATTCACTTCTTATATATAACCCGCCCGACAACCAAAACTTTGTATTATATTGAAATTTTTGGTTTTTCCTATGTTATAAAGGGTTTCCTTCGGTGCATAAGTTGAAACAATCTTGACCGTTGATCTTGAGCTGATCAACGGTCCGCGCATTATCGCATCGCATGATTCTATCGGGCTAAATTTTGTGTCCCCTCCGATTGGCATTCCTCGATGGATTTTCTGCCGTTGGATCTATCCACCATATCCCAGATCCAATGGCCCACATTCACTCCGATCATTAACCTTGCCTCCACTTCAGAACCCTCCGATTCACTTCCCACCATCGATCTGATCTACAGATCGACGGTCGACGCTCAATCGAATCGGCGCTGTGAAAATTCTTCCCCTCGCTGATTGAATGCCTCCGATTGCATTTGGGTCATCCACGTGTCTAGATCGGACGGTCCAGGTCACATTTCTTGACTTTGGTTTAAATATATGCGCCCCAATTTCTAATGTTTTAGGCCAAAACCCGACCGTTGATCTCTGTAGATCAATGACCCTTATTAACCCGTCTTTCGCCATTGTATTATTCCGTTTATTCCCTAGATCAAATCCTGATCGTTGATCTATTCAATCCAAAGGCCTAGATTAAAACCACCCATCCTTGTTCTGCCCGCACATCTATTTTATATCGCTTTCATTCTCCTCCGTTGGATCTGAGGTCCCAAATCTAACGGTCCACACTCCAAGTCGCGTGACTTTCAACACGAAGTTTATTTTTCCAAAGGCTACACAAAATGATAAGTTTTCTGGTGCCATGTGTCGAGTGGGGATGCATATCACATTCCAAAAGGCAAAACCACCTACATGCCCTTTTGCCACGCGAAAACAGTGGTTTACCTCCCCGAAACCACTTTCCCTCTTTTCCGTTATGTGTTATCACCCATGCCCTCCACCGTTGATCTCTGCAGATCAACGGTTCGGATTTAAACCTTCATTTACATATCACCCTCCACCTATTCTAAAGGTGTTTAACACACAATCTCCACCATTGATCTCGTAGGCTGATCTCATCCGATGACCCACAATCATCCCGAACCCCAAACTCCGTTTTCACCATATTTTCCTCTGAAACAAAGGTTTTAACCCATTTCTTCGCTTTTCTTCTATTTTCCAAATAAAGTGACTCTTTCAATTTTTGTACTCACAGCCAATCCCGACTGTCGATCTCTGTGCGATCAACAGTTTCGACTTAATTTTTCCCCGCTTTCCTCTTTAACCTCTCACAACGAGATCTTCACCATTGGATGATGCCGTCCAACGACCACGCTCTCTCCCCACACCCTCTAAAGCATTTTACCCAATAAACGCAGGATTTCTTAATATTTTGTGTGTTTTGCAGGTTTCAAATGTTTTTCCATTATAACAAAGGGAAATGAAAGTCGAGGGTGACGATCCTCTGGACTTTCATTTATCAAAGGGAAAGAACTATAAAGGGTACAAAAACACGTTTCATCAATGCTTCATGGGCATTGATGCCATATAAGCCCTGTGCGGCCCTGCACATCAACAAGAAACAATATTATTTAATCAAATTAAAAGAGTACTAGTGTCAAAGATTAAAACACAGCAGAATAGAGGATTGAAGACAAATTTGGGGGGATTACGGCTAATATTGATTATCAAAAGCCTAATCCTCCAAATTAAAACACAGTTAAAAGAAAATCATAAGTGTTTATCAGACAGAAAGGCCTCCACCGCCTCATAAGAGGCAAATTGATTCCTCTCAGCTACCACAAAGCCACATGTGCCTCAAAGAATTCAATAGAGGCCGAAGTTATTGATCAAAAATAAGATATTTGCCTCAGCGCAGCTGAACAGTTAATTTTTCTAAAAAGAACTTAATGCAAAATATCAACAGAGTTATTATATCATGAAACAGAGCCTTAAAAGTCAACAAAAGCTTCCACCAAGCTTAATATTTAATGTAAATCAATTAATACAGTGCGAATATTTGTACTCTTCTCCATTGAGCCCCTCAAAGGCTGAGAAGCATTAATTTTTATTAATTGACCCAAGAGATCTTTAATCATATCCCACCTCCTCATTCCTTCTATAAATACTTTTGTAGAAGATGAGAAAATGTTGGTTGCAGAACTTTGAAATATACTTGAGCTCTAAACTTCTGATTGTAAATAGTGTTCACTGGATCTTGAAGCTCTGCTTGTGATAGAATAGTTAGGCTGAGAAGTGAAGAAGATTGCTGACCTGAAACACTGGATTTAAAGCTATAACTAGTTTGAAGCATCAATACAAGCTGATTTATGGGATCTTGGTATATGTCTACGGTGATGTTTTTCTTCTTGTAAATCGTTATTTTATTTATGTTTCCACTTTTTTCATCTTCTCTGATAAAGAACAACAAGAATAGAGTTAGGACTTATTGTATATCAGTACCCTTCTCTGACTGATAAGCATTATCTTAATGTTTTCTTCAAATTTGTGTTATTTAGGAATGATTTAATTCAGTTCAAGCAGTAGGAATGCTGGCGTTCCCTCATCCTCCTGTCTTAGCTAATTGTTATTATTGAAATTTATTTTCATTTCATGTTAAGTAGAGATGAACTAAGGAAGATATGGTAAGCCCTGGTCCTAGTTTTATCCCAAAAGACTGACTGAAAGTTTCCCTAGGAATGTGTTGAAAGCTGTCTAGTTTCGAAGTACTTACCAGATCTTAGACCATCCTTTGTTATAATTTGTGTTTCCCTTTGTGTTTTAAATGTTTTTCTATTGAAAGTATATCAAAGGCTGGCTAGTCTCGAAGTACTTACTAGATCCTGGATTGCTTTTATGTTATTCTTAAGTGTTTTTCAAAGGCTAGCTAGTTTCAAAGTACTTACCAGATCCTGGGCTGCTCTTTGTTCTTCATTTATTTAATTCCCCTCCTTTTTGTATCATTTCATTCCATAAATCAACTTTAAAGAAATCCTTAGACATAGATGACTCGCCCCATAGACCACTCTTGAACCTGATTGTTTCAATTAAACCCTATTATAACTCCATAGCCCAATGGACTAAAACCTGCAATTATCCATCTTTTTGGCCAAAGCTTGTTCTATTTGCTTGCAAATTCTCACCTTTGAAACTATTTCCATTTAGAACTTTGCACTCAAATAATAATCATGCTCAATCATCCAAAACAAACAAAAACCCTCAGCCTTCATAACTAGCCTAATATCATTATCCAAACTTCAAAGACAAATCCATCTTTGCACTTATTGGAGAGATCCCTCTCCAGATTCAGGAGGGCTAGATCCTAGAATCCCAAAGTGGTTGAAATGATGTTTCTCCCTGCTATTGGACTTTGCCAATCTTGCTGATTATAGGGATATAACAAGGAGTATTAGTAAGGAAAGTTTCAAATTATAAATTTAGGCACCTGCAAATCAGAAGTGGCCTAGGGAGGTGAAAGGCATTGTTTAAAACCCATGCTAGTGGTAAAAGAGTGACTATATCAAAGGTGTCAAAAGCAGACATATCAAGCCTCCAAGATTGAAGAAGTAAAATTCACCATGTTTAGCAAACCTGCATACAAACACTGTAAGGTTGTTAGTGAGAAAATGTAAGAAATACAAGTTCAAAATTATATTGAAAAAACACAGCCTTGAAAATACCACTGTGTGTAGCCCTCTCCAAAGTTCTCAAAGGTAAATTTTTCATGATTCAAAGAGCAAAAGAAAGGGAGTAAAAACATTAGCAAAGTGGGTTCTCAAAATTTGATTTAATTTCCTAGGCTATAAAGGATCATTTTATTCTTAACATAACTTATTGTGCCCTTGCAAAGATCATTAGAGCATCCAAGAGAGAAAATTGTGAATTTCGGGTTGAACTGGGGAAATTCTACCCGGCGCTGCGCGTTCAAGGTAGCGCTATGCGTTCAGAGTCGGGCGCTGCACCTTGGGAGGATTTTCTTGTACAAATTTTCACTGCGCTGCGCATTCAGAGCATTAGGGGATTTTTGAGGTCTAAAATGGGCCTCCCAAGGAAATAATAAAATAATAGCTAAACCAATAAAATAATATTTATGAATTTTCAATTCACTTTTTGCACCACAATCCATGTAACCATAGTTAAATTCCATTCAAAATTTGTACCAAAATAAAATTAATAAAAAAAATGTATTGATGTGTCTATAAATAAGAATGAGCTTTTCAAGCAAAGTCATTATCATTGAAAAACTAATGCATTTGTCCTTTATACTTAAATAACTTAAAATAAAATATAAATATAAATTTATAAATTCATAATTATATTATATGCTATTAGTTAAAATTTATGTTATTTAAATTGTATAATAACATGTAATTAATATGCTATATAAATATAATATAATATAATATAATAAATGTATAGGGATATGCATTGTTTCTTTCAAGAAATATGAAATGACAATAATATATTTTTATTCAAAAAGTGTGAAATGACATTTATTATGAGTACTTTACTTTGACTTTAAAAGTACTTAGAGCACTACCATGGTAAACCATGAGTTTGTATCCACCATTGAGAATGTGGCAAGTAAGTGCCTTTAACTCAAACATTGCCACCTCAACCATTAGGGATGATGTCATCCCCTAAAATGTGATTGGTTCTTATAAAGTGAATTTTGATTGTACATTTTCCTTAGGAGGCCCATTTTAGACCTCAAAATTCCCCTAATGGGCACACACTGCGTGTTCAGAGTCAGGTGCTGCGTCTTGGGAGGATTTTATTGTGCAAATTTTCACTACGCTGTGTGTTCAGAGGCACGTGATGCGCATTCGTCAAGGAAGCCCGATAGGTCCATTTAGAGGCGTCCAATGCTACATTTTCAGTAGACCCGACAGGCCCGAGAGGCATGTAGGCACTGCGCTTTCGGCAGGAAAGCTTGACACCCCGTGTAGAGGCGTTCAATGCTACATTTCCAGCAGACCTGATAGTCCCAAGGGGTGTGCAGGCATTGTGCTTTGGGCAGGGAAGCCCGATAGCCTGTGCAGAGGCATGAAGGCACTATGATTTTGGTAGGGAAGCCCGACTAGCCTGACACATGTGCAGGCACTGCGCTTTCAACTTGAAACTCCTCCATCACCTACAAACACTCAAATTGCATCAAAAACCTCTCCAAGATGATATCAAGGGTCTTCAAAGCATTTCTAAACTGGTAGGTGGATTTCATACTTTTCCCTCCAGAGGATTTTGATGATTTTATGTCAAGAGAAATTGAACAAACCCTAAAGGAGTGAAAACCCTAATATTTATGCTAAAAACCTTGTTTAAACCTCCATCCTTTGCAAACAAGGGGATATCAGTCAAAAAGGGATAAAGTAGTGTGGTTGTAGATATTTGAAGTTTTCCATCCATGAAGGCTTAAAGACTCTGTTCCATACACTCAAACCTTCATTCATCCCTCCCACTCACTTGAAAAAAGCTGCCTTCTTACCATCATTCCATCACTTCTCATATCAAATTCACAAGCAGAGCTAGGGTTTGTTTCAAAAAAACAGTAATCAAAATGTCAGGAGAGGGAGGAAATGGTAGTGGTGAAGAAGGAAAAGTGCCTAGGGGGCAGAAATACAGAGGTGGGAAGGTTAATAGGTTTGAACCCCAAGACACTATGGGGCTTAATGCCTCTCCTATGATTGTCACTTGCTTCCAAAATGTAGGGTGTTTTCATTTTTGTGAAAAAATCCAACAAGTACAAAGTCACCCAGAGCTCACAAGGTTATTCATCCTTAACCTACATGACAAACAATCAAATTTTGCAGGGGTGACCTTTGAAATTTCCTCAGATGCCATTTCCCATGCTACAGGCATACCCAATGTTGGTGAAAAATGGTTCAAAAGAGAAAATTTAGACATAAGCTCTTATGAGCCATTTCTTAAACCCAGATACAAAGAAGGCTGCAAATCTATATTCCCTTTTTCACATTTGCTGGAGAGGTATGCACCCTTGGTAAGGGTCATCATGAAATATTTTACATGTTAAGGGAGGTACTCTAGACTTTACTCCTATAATATCAGATTACACATGCACTTTACTAGGGTTCAGATGCTTCATTTACCCTACTACCTCTATAGGAGTATTGACAAGATGTCTTCTGTTGTAAAAAAGAGGAATTATTCCCAGAAAATGCAAATTTTGTTTCATCACTCTTTAATCAAGATGGTTGTGCTACATCAGTTGGAGCAAAAAGGCATACCATGGGAAGTGTTCATTTCTCATGAAGTGTTCACAAACCCACAACCCCATCCTCAACAAAATTTTCCCTCATCATCTCATCCTCCTCCCCCTACTCCTCCATCATCTCCTACTGATCATGCTTCATCATCTACACATGTATCCTCACCTCAAGAAAACCTTCCTTCGTCACCCTCTCCCATTGCATCAGATCAAGAGGGAAGTAGTAGTGAAAAAGCAAGTGACCATGAAGGAGAAGGTGATGATAAACCAAGTAATAATGATGAGACAAGAAGTAATAAGGAAAGTGAAGAGGAAAAGGTCAACAATGAAACAAAAGACATGGAGGTAGATGACAATGAAGATGAGGAAAATGATGAAGAGAGTAGCCAAGATAATGATGATGATGTTGGAGATGAAGAGGCATAAGATAGTATGGACACAAATGAAGGAAGTGACAGAGAGACAGATGATGATAATGGTGACAGTGAAACTAAGAGCCACAATTATAGTAAAAACAGTGAGGTTCCTAGTAGTGATAAGGGAAGTGGTGATGTTGGAAACAAAGAGGACAATGATGAAGCATAAAACATGGTAACTGATAGAAGTAATGATGCTAATGACAATAGTGATACAAAGGATCAAAATGTTAGTGAAGCTGATGATAATAGTGAAGAAAATGAAGAGGCTGAGGGCAGTAGTGAAGAAGAAGACAACAAAGAGCATTACATTCACGAAAAAAACCATGAAAGACATAAGGACAACATGAATATCATTGATAATGACAGTCAAGATGGAAAAAATAATGAAGACACTAAAATGGTCACAATCAAACCTCTTTCTTTAACATACCAAAGAGTAGAAAGGAATGTGTTTGCTGCCTCCAAAAGGCAAGGGGCCATGACTTCCAGATCAACAAGGAAGCTTGACAAAGGCAAATAAAAGGTCACTTTTGGAGGTAAGAAAGGCAAGCATCAAACTGTAGAGCTATAAAAAGGGTCTCTTTCACCTCTAATTACCTCACATTAATATGTCAATCCGGGAGCGTTTTGTTATTACAAAGAGTGACTCAATCCGAGGCTATCATTTGTCAGAGAGTATGTTTTTGGTTTTTTGGTTTTTTAAGTTTGTGAGGGATGAAACTGATCAAATACATAAACTGGATAACAATATGTAGATAAATTGGGCTATGGGGTCAAACAGGTCAAGGAAGCTAATGAGGCGATGATGTAAAGCTGCTGTAGGGCCGATTTGATTCACAATAGGAGGGATCTCTGGGAAAAATGGATTAAATGAACAATAAGTTGGTGAAAGCCAAGGGATTTCAAGTGCAAACTAGTTAATAGCAGACATAAACATGTAATAGCAAGCCATTGATCATGCTAGGAATAACTATAAGCTAATCAATACATAGAAATCAAACATTCCAGCCATACATAGAGGTATAAGACCCTCTAACTTCGGGAAATGGCTATCAGACTTTGGGGAAAACACATGAGACAAACTAACAACTCATAAACTATGCTGGAACGCCTAAACATAGTCTCTAAGTCATTGGGTACTTGGACAAATAAGTTTTCATAGTTTTAGGCAAAGGGCTAGATCGGGACTAGGCCTCCTTGGTTCAACAAAATGATCAACAAATCAGTCAAAGAGAAAGTTTTATGGACAGAACTATGGGCAGCTGATAGGTAGGTAGGGCAAACCATACATCCTACTCAACATACATGGAACTCATGAATAAAACTTAGCAACAACACCTTAGGTTACTAAAGAGCAGCTAAGAATTCTTTAGCATAACTAAGGGAGAAGAAAACATCAAGCTATGAAGATTCAGGAATTTTGAGGTGCCTCCATGGGCATGTCTCAAAATCAATGTTTACTGATCTATAGCAGCAAGAAAAATGAAATATGAGTGAAAACTAGAAGACAAAACAACATTAAGAAGCACTATACCATTCTACCATGTCAAGGAATCCATCAACAAGCCTTCAACATTCCTCAAAAGCATCCAAGAGGCAATCTAAACATCATAACTCAAGTGTATTCTTCAAAGCTCATATGACCAATGCATTAATTCTTCTCTCAAGTTCAGCCTCTGATTTACAATGAGAACCATGGAATAAATAGGCTTGAGGGAGGAAAACCTCATGGAGCAACTAGCTATCCCATTGGCCAAGTCAAAATATCTAAACTTGTCCCTGAGGCTTTGCAAAGCCCAAGGCACAAAATATCTAATAAAATATCTAAAAAACTGCTAAAAACGGAAATTATATTGACTTTACATGATTTTCCCATGATAAAAATAGCCTAACGCACATTTGGGAAAAGCAGATTTTTGGAGTTCAAAAATTTCAAAAATACTTCATATTTATGCCTGAAAAATGTCCCCTGACTTGCTGGATGCAAATGGAAGCCTTCCCGATGTTGAAATGAGGCTCATGATGGCTCGTTGGAAAGCTCTCTATGTCTGCTTTCCAATGCAAGTGGAATCATCTCAATCTTATCTCTGAAAGTCTCTCAAAACTGTACCTGTGTGCAAAAACCCAGAAAATAGCAGGCTGCTGATAGGGCGGGCAGAATGTGCAAAATGAGGCGGTTTTTCGCCAATTTGGAGGGGCGAATGATCTTCAAATGCCCTGAAAATTGCTGGAGAGCTGCTCATGAAATTATGGAATCCATTGGTATCACCCTCCTCCCTTGACGACTCTTCAAACTGAAATGGCGCATTTATGAGTTTTTGGCGAAAACCCCAAAAATGCCAAAAAACAAAAAGTTTTTGAAACAGGCCCAAAATTGGCATGTATGACCCTCAAGGGTCCATAGAAACATGCTCCGAAGCTGAAGCTAAAATATTGAGGGCTGATATGCTTTTTTCTTCTTTCCGTGCTAGGCGCCTCTCCTTCAATTTCTTCAGTTTTTCTTGTTGCACCTTCAATTTGCGCCTGGCGAATTGGTTTAGCTTCTGAAAGTGAAGAGTTCTCTTTCTCTGTAGCTCAAGATCCCTGTTTGCCTTCTCAAGCTTGGTCTCCAAATGCTGGTTAGCCCTCTCAAGCCAAGCTTCTTTGTTTTCCTCAATTTCCCGCTCAAAGAGGGTAGTGAGAGGAAAAGCTTCGAATTGAGCTTGTTCTTCAGCCTTCTGTTTCTCCAAGGCTCTCCTAAGCCCGATGGTTCTAGGCCTCTTTCGCCTAGGCTGGTCCTCCTCTTCTTCATCATCGAATTCGCCACACAAGCTCTCTTCAATTCTTACTTGCGCCCTTTCGCCTCCTTTTGTACAACATGGCCCTTGCCTCATGAATGGCTGCATGAAATTTCATTTGTTTGTTCTCAACCTCCAAGAAATGATTGAAGTTCCTTGCCCTTTGGAGATCTTCTTGTAACACCTCAATTTGCCCTTCTTTGTGAATGAGGAGATTTTCAAGGATGTGTGCCTCATTGTCGCTGTCATTGCTTGGGATAGGGATGACAGCTGATTTACCTCCATGCTTGGCGCTTTCTCCAATTGTAATTTTGCCTTTGAAGGCCAATCTAGCGCTCTTTCTCCTTGGCAAGCTAGGAGTTGTCTTTTTGGGCAATTTCCTCTTCTTAGCGACAGTTTTGGTCACCATCAAGGGGGCAGCTTCAGCTTGCTGTCCTTCCTCAACATCCTGTCCAGCTTGTGGCTCAAAAGATGTTTCAATTGCTTGCTCAACCTGCTGCTCTTCAAACTCTGTCTGCTCCTGTTCCTTTTCCTGTACTTGCTGCTGTTCCTCAACCTCTGTCTGCTGCCCCTCTTCTTGAATTTGATGCTGTTCATCAACCTCTAGCTGCTGTCCAATGATATCCAACTGCTGCTGTCCCTCAAAATCTGGCTGCTGCTGCTCATCAGCCTCCTGTTCTCCCTGTGGCTCAATGCCCTCTTCTTCTCCTTGTTTACTTGGCTGCCCAGTGGTCATCTTGAGTTTTTTAGGGGTAGGCCTACTAGATAAAGGCACTGGGCGATGGACAGGCTGAGTAGGAGACACATGAATAGGAGGGACAGTGGCGAAATCGGCATGGCTAATGAATGAATCCCATGAAACCCCTTTCTTCTCCAGCTGGTGTAAGAAGATGATTTTGATCAAGGAATGGTGAAAGAGAGAAGGGATTTGCCGAGGTGGAGCTTTCTTTTGGACAGTAGCTGCCATTTTCTCTATGCTTTTGGACAAAAAGTATGGAAGGTTTAATTGCCTGCTTCTAGTAAAATGCATCAACAAGCGAACATGATAGGCAAAAATTTGGCTAAACCTCCCTTCACAAGTGAAATATCTCATTATGCCTTTCATCAGCGGAGCATAACTGTCAAGAAGATAGGAGAAAGGGAAAATAGCAGTGATGGTTTCTCTATGTTCCGGCTTGATGAAAGGTTTATAATCCTCCAGATCAAGATGCGCTTGTTTAAACCACTTTTCACCATGATACGGGATCTTGGTAGCTTTGGATACATACCTTGGAGAGATTTTGAAGTCAAGACCTGCTAACTGGAAGTGTTTGTCCTTGAATCTCAAAGCGCACAAATGTGTAAGTGGCGAGAAACTCTTGACTCCCTCTATCCTCTGACAGAAATCAAGACAGCCTACCTCATGGAAATTGAAAAGTACTGAGGGATGAGCATTGATTTCTTCTATGGAGATAGGCTCATATCTCATATGTTGTCCGCCTTTGTGATCTCGTTTTGGAGGCATTCTGTCTTTGAAATAAGCCTTGGAAGAGGTAAACTGCCTTCACTATATGTGGAATGCTCTGCTGGATTGAGACAGGCCACCAAACTGCTTGGACAGATATGGACACTGTGGTTTGGATGAAATGCAACAATGCTTCCTTGAATAAGCTCTTCTGCACTTATTAACCACAATCTTTCAAATTTGGTTACACTTCAGCTATGTAACCTTCTTAACAATGGTACTATGTGTGAGGAACTGCTTTGTAGATTTTCTGGGCACAGTCTTGAAACAATCACCCCTCTGGTGACTTTGCTAGAGGCCTGCTTGCACTTGTATTTTTGTCTTTGAAACCAAACTTCAAAATTATAACCCTGCTCTTTTAGGTCATTTACCTTGAAACATGCCCCTGTTAGCAGACTTCTGTGGAGACCACACAGTGGGAAAAGAAAAAAGACCCTGTGGTTATGTGAAAAATTAGCCCACAGTGTTAAGGAAAACACCTTCTACTCATGAAACTTGAGAAGTCAATCATCATCTTTGTACATCTGGCCTCAATGTAAACTTGATTATAAACAAATGCCCCATCAGCAATAACCCTGCCTTCTGGAAAATGAACCTGTTTCACCTTCAGAAAACTCTGTTCAACAAACTTCGGAATGATATAGTGTAGTGCAGAAAAACAGGCTTGGTTTAGGTGTAAAGTCAGTGCAACAGTGGTTTAGGAAACAAATCCCCTGCTTTGTAAGTTTAAAAATCCACCAACACATCTATATTCCTGGCTTTGATGTTAAAAAACCACCATCAACCATCTCTGTCTTTTACTATGCTTTCATCTTTGGAAGCTCTCTGTTGATAAGTTTTCAAATAGTGAAAAACAGTGAAAAAGGGGCAGATTTCAAGAAAAGGCTTGCTGTGATAGGTGTTTTGGTGCCTTGTTCTTTAGAAATGGCCTTCCCTCTAAACATATCACAACCACAGTTTTTCAAAATGACACCATTCAGTGGAAGAAAAGCAGAACTGTGCTAGGTGATATATCAATGCACTATGGTTTTTAGAAAACACCTTCTTTTGCTTGTGAGTTTAAGAGAGCCACCCAAATACCTGTACCCTTGTCTTAATATCAACTGCAATTACTAAGCACTCTGCACTTTTAGACAGTGGCCATTTTCACTTGTGAAGTTTTGAAAAATTCAACACTACTTTGGTGCTTTCCGCCTCAATGTCAAAATCTAGCCATCAACAATCTCTGCTCCTTTACTATGCTGTCATCTTTGGAAGCTCTCTGTCAATAAGTCTTCAACCTGTACCTCTGTCTTAATCTCAAATTTCAAACACTAACCAACTGTTCTTTAGAACAAGGCCCCCTTCTTTGTGAAGTTTTAAGAGAACAATAACTGCTTTTGTACTCCTGCCTCCAGAGCTAGAAAAACAACAATTAAATCTGCCCTTCAATGTAACATTCACCCACAGAAAACTCTCTGTCAACAATTTTCCTCAATGATGTAATACAGTGCAAGGGAAGACAGACCTAGCTTGGGTGAAAAAATCATTGCATACAGTAGTCTAGGCAATACATTCTTTGTTCGTGAGTTTTGAGATATACACCACTACACCTTATACCCCTGCCTTCAAGGTTTAAACTGTCATTAACAACCTCGGCCCTCTTAAATTACCTCTTATGTGTGTAGAAATCAAGAGCTTTTAGCAAACTAGCAAGGTGCGGGATTTTCAAATAGTTTTATCACGTATCAACACTTTGCACACGATGGGAACTTGTAAAAATACCGTGAAATTAGTGGATGCTCGCTTGAGAGGGTGCAAGAACCCCTGGACAGCTCGAAAAATGGGCGCGGCAACCTTTGGAGAAAACCCGTCGCGCCGGAGGAAGGTGTCGGGTGGGCTTGTCGTGCGGTCGGGCGGCCACCTACAGGCACGTCGCTCCCGCCTACAGGCACGTCGCACCGCCTCAAACCACTGCAGAAAACTTCAATTCTTTTGAAAACTCGTTGTGATGCTTGGGAGCTATGGCAATTGGTTTTTGAATTTCGAAAGTGACTTACTTATTTCCCTATTCCATTCTTTTGACACTTTCAACCTCATATTATTTTCAAATAAATATCCCAACGGTCACTTTGAATATATATATCCACCCCTTTTTAAATGATACAAAACTGTGTTTGTATCAAGTTGCTCCTTTTAAACAGTGATAGTTCATCACATTTGCTTTGCCTACTCATGAAGTTACATACCTGTTCTCATAAGAGAGACATTTCAAAACCTCGACTTTGTCCCTCTTTTTGGTACTTTTAGGTGACAATGTTAACAGAAGAAAAGGTCATTCAAAAACTGTCAAAGGCATTAAAAAGCTGCTTTATCACTTACAGGAGACCACCGGTGCCCTTGCAATCAGTTTGACAATCTCGGTCCTTAGGTGATTTATAGGTTTTCTTCTGGATCCGAGTGCTCTTTTTAGGCCGCATCCTTTGCCCTAGACTTCTTTGTTCGTCGTAAAATATTTCCTTGGACTTCGGATAGGTGATCATGGAATGCCTTTAACCCTTTTTAAATCAATCAAGCCTTGGTGTTCATAGCACAATATGTTCAAAACCTTTCCTTCCACTAGATGTACCTTTCTTACGTATAGTCTTTAAATAGAGTACGTATCTTTGCATCACCACTAGCATTTATCCTGTAGTGACCTTGTTTCCTTGGCTTCTTGTATCCTTCCATTGCTCTTTCTATACCAATCGCTTTCAATATCCGTAGCTTTGGGCTCCTCTACTCATGCATGGAGGAGGCTCTTCATCGTGCAAAGGTGTTTAGTTGTTTTAATAATTCTTTTTCGAGACACTCTCTAAGGTGATGTTAAGTAGAACACTGGGAAAAATGGGCCTAAGCATCTTCAATTGCAAGCATCATTGTGTGTCAGCAGAAACCCTAGCCAGAGTAATACTATTTCCCTGTACTGTCCTAAGGCTGATTTTAGATATTTGGCTTGTTCATCTCATGATTGATTACTTTGACAAATAGCCTTTGTGACTATTGAAGGTCAGTGCTTCCTTGAAAAAAAAAACCAAGCACTTTCACCTGCCTGGGTAATGGCATTGTTTACCATCTGTTCTATTTGATTTTGAACAAAACAGGCCTCTTATGATTTGCATGTTTACTGATGACAGGTCCTTCTAGAGTTCAACAATCCATATGGTTTGCAAGTTTGAAATGAGCTCTTTTATCAGGCCAAACTCCCCTTTCCTTTGAGCTTATCATATTTCCACTATATTCCTGTTATGGTCAGCAATTGCATTCATGAAACCTGGAGATATTGTTTCATTGTTTCAGTAAAGGCAAACCTGGGCTTCTGCAACCTTCTGAGTCAACACTGGCCTGCGCCCTCTGCTTATGTATGAAGGAGGCGCGCTAACCCTCTGCTTGTAAATGAAGGAGGTTCTGGGCATTGACAATTTACCATTTTGCTGAGACAGTGGCGACCCCTTCTTACTGTGATTTTCATGCTGGAAAGAGCTGTAAGGTCCTGATGAGTGACCTTTGTTTTGCAGCTTCATCTCAGGCTCATAATACATTTAGAAGCAGTTGTTCCTCTAAGTGTAGATCAAGAAATTCCTCTTGAGATGAAGTTATATTTCCTGTCTTTGTAGAACCATAGAACATAGTGAAAAACCTATTAGTCAGCTTGAGAATGGGCTTCATGCAGTGCTGAGACCTAGAGAATATGAGTGGCGTGACTTAAGGCTGTTTGTCAACTTCATTTGCAAATTAAGGGATCAGTCATGGTAGGTCTGCTGCAGATGGGGGCTTCTTTGGCTTTTTGATGATTGCCAAAGGTGAAATGTCCTAAACGCCACTTCCTAACATAGGGGAGACCTTTGAAACAGATGTGGATTTTCCTTTTAAAGCTGATGGGCAGACCAATAAGGCTGAGTTTAGATAGGATTGTCGACAAGGAGGTTGGGGTTTTGCCAGGGGTGGACTGAATAGGTAGAAAGGTGGAAAAAGTTTTGGGAGGGTTTTCTGGATGACATATTGACATAAGGAAATCAGTTTCTAGAAAACTCAGCTGAAGATATAGTCATCACTAATATGTAAAAAAAATACTGATGGCTAACAGTGGCTCCATTTGGGGAGGGCAGCTCCTTGTCAGGAGGTGTCCAGAATTCAGATTTTTGGATTATGAAGACCAGTGCCTTATCCATTGGTGCAAAATTTACCCTTCTCTTGATGTTATTTCTGAAAAGTGTCAGCATATTTAACATCAATGATACTTCTACCTACCCCGCTATCTTTCCTAACATTTTTTCTTCTGTTTGGCGCATTTGAACTAGCAGCCTTTTGACAATGCATATTTTTCTTTTTGCAAAATGAAACTATCTATTTCTACTCTTATATCTGCCGGGAGTTCAGATTAAGCTGATGAACTCCTTCATTACTCTACCTAAAACTAGATCGACTGTCAAGATTAAGCAGTTTGACAGGATTTCATTCTCTAATCTACAACATGAAATTTAAAAATGACCAAATCAGGATTAGGCAGTCTGATTTGTCATGCATTTGCGGCATAAAAGACAAGCCGCACACAAATGTTATTCTGCAATAAAAGGAAACTAGAGAAGCGGGCTAAGATGTACAATGTGTTTTTCATCCCTCGCTTCTCTCTTTGGTTCTGTTTTAAGCATGTGGAACCAGAATCTCTCCCTAATCTAAGCTCTGTGATAAGTCAATCTTACACAATGTTGACTATCTTGGCGCTCACTAACTTATCAGCAAATAAATTTAAACATGCTCAGCTATGATTAGGCAAGATAGCTGAACAAGACATTGAAACACTAGTAGCGGCATTGAGACTTGCTCGCTTTCCGAAAGACTGTTTTTTGGAACATGGGGCCTTGGTTCTATCTTCACTTGCCCTCCTTTCTGCTTTTTACTTTTTTTGACTTTCCTATCTTTTACTGTTTTTGATTTTTCTATTTTTTCAATATTTTAAACAATGGTATGTACAATGACTGAAAGTGTCTCAAACTCAAAAATCTTGGAAATGACGGAATTTCAGCATCTTATCCTCGTAAGGATCTCCTCTCACCCTAGGCCCACTTAACTCTTGAAAAGAAAAATTTGGGAAATTTTCTCTCTCTAACATGACATAGGGATTCATGCAAGAATCTCTAAACAGCCCGGTATCCTCTCTCTGTATCTCTCTAAATATCTGATTTCCACTCCTTTCCTTGCTGTATGCTTTCTTCAGGTAATGTATGTACTCTTGATAATTCTTAAAATAGATAGTGACATCATCAAGGTATGTAACAACACAGAAATTTAACACTGGGAACATGGCTTTCATGAACAGACTTCTGATATTGAGTGGTTTGACAATTTTGAACTTGAAATCAGATTTACCTCCTGCAAACTGGAAAAAATCTCTAAGTTGTCTACTTTGTAAAGGAATTTGATGATTATGATCTGAAAGATGATCTTGCAAGAATACATCATTAGAAACATTTTCAATTGGTGAATCACGATCTTGAGTATAACAAACATGATTTTTGTTATATGGAGATGCAGTATTATTTTTAAAATCAAAGCAGATTCTATGGCCATTATTTTTCTCCTTGATCATTTCAGTTTGTTTCAGTTTGCTGTGTTTGTTTCTTTTAAAGTTGTTCTTTGGGGAAAAGGTAGTGATACAATGTTTTCCCTTGTTTTTCCTGTAGAAACTAGTATTTTGCATGAGATTCCTGATTTTAACCTTTCTAAGTTCTTCATGAAAAGACAAAATATGAGCCAATTTCAGTAGTTCAGGTATGCCGGGATTATAACTGTCATCCTTGCTCATAAAAAGTTTATTTGGCATTTTCTCAAGATGTTGAGCTACTGAGGTTATAGTCAAAGTTTTATTTGCAGTAGGAGGGTCACATGATGGTAAATCTTTGAGGTATGGTAGAAACATCAAACTACCTTTTTCCCGGGTGCCAAATAGGTTTATGATGTGAAGGTCTTCTAAAGCTTTTACCCGGACGAAATTTCCACAAGTTACTGCTGGTGTTTGATTAAAGCCAGAGCAATTTGCTTGATAGTACATGAGAGTTTGTGCTTCTTGCTCTAACCCCACTTTGGAGAGGGGAAACTTACTTTCCCCAAGACACAGTTGTTCATGATCATGGTAGTTTTGAGCGTCCAGCTCATCATAAGGCACCAAGGATAACTGATGTGGTGGATCTAAGTCTATATCAGCTTCCTCTGATTCTTCCTCCAAGTTTACATCAATATGCATGATGAAAGAGTTTAAGTCAGAGCGCAAGGAACACATTGAAATGTTATCTGGCCTATCTTGGCTGCTAATCATGTATTTCATGTGGGATTCACGTTAGAGTATCCTATTCTGGCCAAACACAGGAATGGTGGCATATGACATGTCCAGTTGAATATTCCCTTGGAGTTTGGCTCCCCAAGATCTAGATAGAAGCATCCCATACTTGGGAGGAATGTCTGCCACTACTATATCCATGATTAGATGTTTCGCGGGTATTTGGGACAGACTAAAGCAAAGGTCTTTGATCAAACCCAGGCATTGGACTCTGCTTGAATCAAATGAATACAAGTCTTTGTATGGTCTTGTGATTTCCAAGCCTAATCTTTCCATTACTACCTTCGGCATAAGATTATGAGATGCGCCAGAGTCTAGCATGGCATTGTGGAGGATTTGGTCGTGAATGTTTAAGCTAATGTAAAATGGAAGAGTAGCTCCTTCTTGAAATTTTCCCTCTACCTTTGGACCAAACAATACTTCAGGAATGTCATCAGTGAGATTAACAGTGTTTGCATCATTTCCTAGATTTAATACCTTTAGTACTTGGGATTTATAAGAGTTTTGGGCAATGAGTTCAGTAAGAGGCATGGTGATTTTTATTTTAGCGATTTCGCCTTCAAAGCTAAAAGGCACTTGAAGTTTAGATATGTTTGTTTCAGCTCTTTCAGCTGAGACCTTGTCTATGTTCTGAGCTTGTTGGCCTTGTTTAGGGATTTTGTTTGCCATAGTTGTTTTGGTGACCTTTGTAGAAGTATCAGGAGTATATGTGATAGGACTAGTTTGGGTAACTTTAGCTTGGCTTTGATCAGCCTTTTCAACCTTGATTTTGTCACTGCTTGGTGCCTTTTTGAGGATGGTATCTGGAGCTTTAGCAGTATCAGAGTTACCTCTCTTGACATTATCTTTGTTTCTTTTGCTTCTAAGGTCATATTGCCTGTGGGCTTCTTCAATAGCATTTTGAAACTCTATGGCAGGGTCATCAAGATCCTCATAATTGGTCTCATCTTGATCAGGCGAAAAGAAGGCTTGTTCCTCTTCGGTGAGGTACACCTCACCTTCATTGTCAGACCCTATGAGGTTTAAATGATGTTCATCAAGAGGTTCTGAGTCCCTATCATCTTCTTCCACATAGTTTTCATTGAATGGTGGCCTGATCTGTTGGTCATTATCCCTTGGTCTGTTTTGGGGCTGCTCCTTCCTAAAGTTTTGGTTTCGGTTTCTGATTGGAGGGTTTGGCTGGTTGTCCCTAACAGGAGCTTTTTCATTGATCTTTTCCCACATTTTAGCCATGGATTTGACTAAGTCATCTATTCTGGGATCTATGGAAGGTGACGAAGTGGAGACTTCATCTCTATATGTGACCTTTCTTTCTGATCTAGTTCTAGCTCTTTTTTCAGCTAAGTTGGCATCTGCTTTTATAGCTATTTGTTGCATTTCTTCCAAGGTAGGGGGATCCTTATCTCTTAAGTGATATGTCATGTCCGGATCAAACCCCTCAGGGAATTTTGCCAAAGCTAAACCAAGTGGAGGTTTGAAAAGAGGTGGGAGGGAGTTATATACACTGTTGAACCTAGTACAGTAAGCTTGGACACTTTCCCCATTTTCCCGTTTTAGGCTGTTATATTCTGACAGGATTTGAATGGGATTTCTTCGGATTTCCCACCGTTTTCTGAAAATTTGATGTAGTTCTGGGATATCATGGATACTGTTTGGAGCTAAGCTTTTGAACCAAGCTTTGGGTTCACCACCAAGACTTTGGGCAAATATTCTCATTCTGACAGTCTCGTCTTGTACCTCTAGGTATTCATAAGCATCAGTCATTCTACTTATATGCTGTTGAGGTGTGGTGGTGTCTTCTCCAGTAAAGTGTGGGATTTTGTCTTGATATTTGTTTGGGAGAAGAGCTAAAGGTGGTGGCAACACCAAAGGTGCGTACCAGGCTGCCATGACTGGAGCTAATGGATGATGTACAATATGAGGACTAGTAGGCTGAAATGAAGTGGTTTGAACAGGTGTAGCGGATGAACTTGGACTAGTGATCTGGTTTTGAGCAGATCTAGGATGATAGGAGCCAAATTGACAAAGAAGCTAGAAATCAGGAGGAGTGGTGGGTGAAGCTTCTCTAATAGGACTCTGTGGTGGGTTTAGGGGTTCAAGATCGTCAAAGTTAGTCTTACTATATGATTTGCTTCTGGGAAGAGCTTGTGATGACTCTAGCTCAAAAGGTGAATCTAGTAGGATATTGTGAGTTTTAGGTACAGATCTTGTTCTACGGATGGATCTATCGGTAGCTAGATGATCAGTTTCAGAAGCTTGCCATAGAATCTTCTCTGGGTCATCTACTATGATAGGGGGATTTGGGTCTGGATGGGATCTGGTATTGATTCTTCGCGAAGCCAGATTTTAGATCCAGGGTTCAGAGAGAATGGTATTGGTGAATGTTTTGGATGAGTGATTTTTCTAAAGTTATACTAAGGCGAAGGATGGTCAAAAATAGAAGGGATGGATTAGTGGAGTCGCCAGGTGGAAATGGATTATTTTTGTGAAGATAGCTATGGTCCACCACCAAGACTAATCTGAGAATGTTTTGGATTTTCTGAATTTATGTGCAGCCTATGGTTTGTTAAAGTATCCTAGACTTGTTTCAACACTTTGCTAGGGTGATGAGAACAAAAAGAGTTTACTCTAAAAAATGAGTCTATGGACTGCTTGCTTGTTTATGGTACCTAAAGGACCAAAAAGTCTATAAGAGTTTGCTGGACTATTATGTACTCAATGTCTTACCATCTCCCGCTATGTTAGTGAGTGATGGGATAGGTCTATCGGATAGTAGCCTAGAGTTTAGTGAAATAGTAAGGCTTACTAGAAGTTAGTGGAGTCGCCAGGTGGAAAATTAGTTGTTTTGAGATATACTTGTATGGTCCACCACCAGTACTTGACAAAAACCAATCTAAAGGAGTGTTTTTTGGGGTTTTTTGAGTTTTATGCGCCTATAATGTTTGGAAAGGTTTTCTATAACTGACTCATCACTTTGCTAAGATGGTGAAGGAGCTATTTTCTACCTTTCAAACAATCTCTAAGTTTACTAAGCTTGATTGAGACTTCGGGAGTTACTAAGTTGTATTTAGATTGTCACTAACTCGGAAGGTCCTACTGTGAGTGTCACTATGTTAGTGAGCAGTGGGATAAGTCAATCAGATAGTATTCTCAAAGGTTTCTAAAGATGAGGGAAACTAAGCTTTTAATCACTCAGTGTCCCACCGTGATCGCCATTATGTTAGGGTCCCGTGATTTGGCCGATTGGCTAGCCAAATGACGATGTAACATCAAACCAAGCTTTGGAGCCCAAGGACCTAGCCTTCCCGGACTCAGAGAGGGCTCTCTCTATAAGTGCAAAAGATGTCGGTGTGTTTACTTGCGATGTTCTGATATTAGGCTAGTTATGAAGTGTGTTTTTGGTTTTTTTAGTTTTTAAGTTTGTGAGGGATGAAACTGATCAAATTCATAAACTGGATAACAAGATGTAGATAAATTGGGCTATGGGGTCAATCAGGTCAAGGAAGCTAATGAGGCGATGATGTAAAGCTGCTGTAGGGCCGATTTGATTCACAATAGAAGGGATCTCTGGGCAAAATGGATTAAATGAACAATAAGTTGGTGAAAGACAAGGGATTTCAAGTGCAAACTAGTTAATAGCATACATAAACATGTAATAGCAAGCCATTAATCATGCTAGGAATAACTATAAGCTAATCAATACATAGAAATCAAACATTCCAGCCATACATAGAGGTATAAGACCCTCTAACTTCGGGAAAAGGCTATCAGACTTTGGGGAAAACACATGAGACAAACTAACAACTCATAAACTATGTCGGAACGCCTAAACATAGTCTCTAAGTCATTGGGCACTTGGAAAAATAAGTTTTCATAGTTTTAGGCAAAGGGCTAGATCGGGACTAGGCCTCCTTGGTTCAACAAAATGATCAACAAATCAGTCAAAGAGAAAGTTTTATGGACAGAACTATGGGCAGCTGATAGGTAGGTAGGGCAAACCATACATCCTACTCAACATACATGGAACTGATGAATAAAACTTAGCAACAACACCTTGGGTTACTAAAGAGCAGCTAAGAATTCTTTAGCATAACTAAGGGAGAAGAAAACATCAAGCTATGAAGATTCAGGGATTTTGAGGTGCCTCCATGGGCATGTCTCAAAATCAATCTTTATTGATCTATAGCAGCAAGAAAAATGAAATATGAGTGAAAACTAGAAGACAAAACAACATTAAGAAGCACTATACCATTCTACCATGTCAAGGAATCCATCAACAAGCCTTCAACATTCCTCAAAAGCATCCAAGAGGCAATCCAAACATCATAACTCAAGTGTATTCTTCAAAGTTCATATGACCAATGCATTAATTCTTCTCTCAAGTTCAGCCTCTGATTTACAATGAGAACCATGGGATAAATAGGCTAGAAGGAGGAAAACCTCATGGAGCAACTAGCTATCCCATTGGCCAAGTCAAAATATCTAAACTTGCCCTTGAGGCTTTGCAAAGCCCAAGGCACAAAATATCTAATAAAATATCTAAAAAATTGCTAAAAACGGAAATTATATTGACTTTACATGATTTTCCCATGATAAAAATAGCCTAACGCACATTTGGGAAAAGCAGATTTTTGGAGTTCAAAAATTGCAAAAATACTTCATATTTATGCCTGAAAAAGGTCTTCTGACTTGCTGGATGCAAATGGAAGGCTTCCTGATGTCGAAATGAGGCTCATGATGGCTCGTTGGAAAGCTCTCTGTGTCTGCTTTCCAATGCAAGTGGAATCATCTCAATCTGATCTCTGAAAGTCCCTCAAAACTGTACCTGTGTGCAAAAACCTAGAAAATAGCAAGCTGCTGATAGGGCGGGCATAATGTGCAAAATGAGGCTGTTTTTTGCCAATTTGGAGGGGCGAATGATCTTCAAATGCCCTGAAAATCGCTGGAGAGCTGCTCATGAAATTATGGAATCCATTGGTATCACCCTCCTCCCTTGACGACTCATCAAACTGAAATGGCGTATTTATGAGTTTTTGGCGAAAACCCCAAAAATGCCAAAAAACAAAAAGTTTTCGAAACAGGCCCAAAATTGGCATGTATGACCCTCAAGGGTCCATAGAAACATGTTCCGAAGCTGAAGCTAAAATATCGAGGGCTGATATGCTTTTTGCCTCTTTCCGTGCTAGGCGCCTCTCCTTCAATTTCTTCATTTTTTCTTGCGCCACCTTCAATTTGCGCCTGGCGAATTGGTTTAGCTTCTGAAAGTGAAGTGTTCTCTTTCTCTGTAGCTCGAGATCCCTGTTTTCCTTCTCAAGCTTGGTCCCCAAATGCTGGTTAGCCCTCTCAAGCCAAGCTTCCTTGTTTTCCTCAATTTCCCGCTCAAAGAGGGTAGTGAGAGGAAAAGCTTCGAATTGAGCTTGTTCTTCAGCCTTCTGTTTCTCCAAGGCTCTCCTAAGCCCGATGGTTCTAGGCCTCTTTCGCCTAGGCTGGTCGTCCTCTTCTTCATCATCGAATTCGCCAATAAGCTCTTCAATTCTTACTTGCGCCCTTTCTGCCTCCTTTTTGTACTTGATGGCCCTTGCCTCATGAATGGCTGCATGAAATTTCATTTGTTTGTTCTCAACCTCCAAGAAATGATTGAAGTTTCTTGCCCTTTGGAGATCTTCTTGTAACACCTCAATTTGCCCTTCTTTGTGAATGAGGAGATTTTCAAGGATGTGTGCCTCATTGTCGCTGTCATTGCTTGGGATAGGGATGACAGCTGATTTACCTCCATGCTTGGCGCTTTCTCCAATTGTACTTTTGCCTTTGAAGGCCAATCTAGTGCTCTTTCTCCTTGGCAAGCTAGGAGTTGTCTTTTTGGGCAATTTCCTCTTCTTAGGGACAGTTTTGGTCACCATCAAGGAGGCAGCTTCAGCTTGCTGTCCTTCCTCAACATCCTGTCCAGCTTGTGGCTCAAAAGATGTTTCAATTGTGTGCTCAACCTGCTGCTCTTCAACCTCTGTCTGCTGCTGTCCCTCTTCCTGAATTTGATGTTGTTCATCAACCTCTAGCTGTTGTCCAATGATATCCAACTGCTGTTGTTCCTCACAATCTGGCTGCTGCTGCTCATCATCCTCCTTTTCTCCCTGTGGCTCACTGCCCTCTCCTTCTCCTTGTTTACTTGGCTGCCCAGTGATCATCTTGATTTTTTCAGGGGTAGGCCTACTAGATAAAGGCACTGGGCGATGGACAGGCTGAGTAGGAGACACATGAATAGGAGGGACAGTGGCGAAATCGGCATGGCTAATGAATAAATCCCATGAAACTCCTTTCTTCTCCAGCTGGTGTAAGAAGATGATCTTGATCAAGGAATGGTGAAAGAGAGAAGGGATTTGCTGAGGTGGAGCTTTCTTTTGGACAGTAGCTGCCATTTTCTCTATGCTCTTGGACAAAAAGTATGGAAGGTTTAATTGCCTGCTCCTGGTAAAATGCATCAACAAGCGAACATGATAGGCAAATATTTGGTTAAACCTCCCTTCACAAGTGAAATATCTCATTATGGCCTTCATCAGTGGAGCATAACTGTCAAGAAGATAGGAGAAAGGAAAAATAGCAGTGATGGTCTCCCTATGTTCCGGCTTGATGAAAGGTTTATAATCCTCCAAATCAAGATGCGCTTGTTTAAACCACTTTTCACCATGATATGGGATCTTGGTAGCTTTGGATACATACCTTGGAGAGATTTTGAAGTCAAGACCTGCTAACTAGAAGTGTTTGTCCTTGAATCTCAAAGCGCACAAATGTGTAAGTGGCGAGAAACTCTTGACTCCCTCTATCCTCTGACAGAAATCAAGACAGCCTACCTCATGGAAATTGAAAAGTACTGAGGGATGAGCATTGATTTCTTCTATGGAGATAGGCTCATATCTCTTATGTTGTCCGCCTTTGTGATCTCGTTTGGGAGGCATTCTGTCTTTGAAATAAACCTTGGAAGAGGTAAACTGCCTTCACTGTATGAGGAATGCTCTGCTGGATATGAGACAGGCCACCAAACTGCTTGGACAGATATGGACACTATGGTTTGGATGAAATGTAACAATGCTTCCTTGAATAAGCCCCCCTCAACACTTATTAACAACAATTCTTCAAATTTGGATGCACTTCAGCTATGTATCCTTCTTAACAATGGCACTATATGTAAGAGCTGCTTTGTAGGTTCTTTGTGCACAGTCTTGAACAAATCCCCTCTTGTGATTTTGCTTAGAGGCCTGCTTGCACTTGTATTTTTGTCTTTGAAACCAACCTTCAAAAATTATAACCCTGCTCTTTTAGGTCATTTACCTTGAAACATGCCCCTGTCAGCAGACTTCTGTGGAGACCACACAGTGGGAAAAGAAAAAAGACCCTGTGGTTATGTGAAAAATTAGCCCACAGTGTTAAGGAAAACACCTTCTACTCATGAAATTTGAGAAGTCAATCATCATCTTTGTACATCTGGCCTCAATGTAAACTTGATTATAAAAAAATGCCCCATCAGCAATAACCCTGCCTTCTGGAAAATGAACCTGTTTCACCTACAGAAAACTCTGTTCAACAAACTTCGGAATGATATAGTGTAGTGCAGAAAAACAGGCTTGGTTTAGGTGTAAAGTCAGTGCAACAGTGGTTTAGGAAACAAATCCCCTGCTGTGTGAGTTTAAAAGTCCACCAACACATCTATATTCCTGGCTTTGATGTTAAAAAACCACCATCAACCACCTCTGTCTTTTTACTATCTTTGATGATAGAGGAGAAAGGAAAATAAACGTTGATGGTCTCCCTGTATTCCGGCTTGATGAAGGAGTTTATAATCCTCAGATCAAAAGATAAGCAGTTTAATACTTTTCACATGATATGGGATCTTGGTAGCTTTGGATACATACCTTGGAAGAATTTTGAAGTCCAAGACACCGCTGGCGGAAGTGTTGTCCTTGAATCTCCGGCACAAATGTGTAAGTGGCAAAAACTCTTCGGCTTCCTCTATCTCGTGATCAAGACAACCTACTTCATGGAAATTGAAAATCTTGAGGGATGAGCATTTGATTTCTTCTATGGAGATAGATATATATGTTGTCCCTTTGTAGTCTCGTTTTGAGCATTGACTTGAAAGCAGGCTTGAAGGCTGTACCTTGATGTATGAAGAATATTCGCTTGGTTTGAAAGCGGCCAATACTGCTTGCTTGAATGGAATGTGGTCTTTGTGGTTTGGATGAAATGCAACAATGCCTTGAATAAGCTCTTCTTAGCAATAACCACAATCTTTCGATTGGTTACACTTGTGTAACCTTCTTAACAGTAATTTATGTGTGACGCTTTGTGAATTTTAAATGCCTGATCTTGAAAGCAATCACCCCTCTGGGCTGACTTTCTTTGAAACTTTGCTTGCACTTGTATTTTTGTCTTGAAACCAAACTTCAAAATTATAACCTGCTCTTTTAGGTCATTTACCTTGAAACATGCCTGATGGCAGACTTGCAGCAGAACCACACGGTGGGAAAAGAAAAAGACCCTTTGGTTATGTAGTATTGCAGGTGTTAAGGAAAACACCTTCTACTCATGAAATTTGAGAAGTCAATCATCATCTTTGTACATGCGACGCTCAGTATAACTTGATTATAAACAAATACCCCCATCGAAAATAATAATATACATATGGAAAATGAACACATTTCACCTTCGAAGAAAAGCTCGTTCAACAAACTTCGAATGATATAGTGTAGTGCGGAAAACGGTGGTTTAGGTGTAAGTACGATTACTGTGATGGTTTAGAAACAAATCCTGCTTTGTGAGTTTAAGAAGTCCACTAACACATCTGTATTCACAGCATGATGTTAAAACACCATCAACCACCACTACGTAATATTTACTATCTTTGTCATCTTTGAAGCTTCTTGTTGATAGTTTTAAATAGTGGCACTTGATGGAAAAGAAGCCAATTTCAAGAAAAGGCTTAATAACGTGATAGGTGTTTTGGTGCCTTGTTCTTTAGAAATAGCCACCCTCTAAGCATATCCAAGCAGTTTTCAAAAAATGACACCATTAGGTGGAAAAGCGAGTAGTAACACAAGGTGATATATCAATGCCTTATGGTTTTAGAAAACACCTTCTTTTGCTTGTGAGTTTAGAAACCACCCAAATACCTTTTCTTGTCTTAATATCACTTCTTGATTACTAAGCACTACTGCACTTTGAACGTTGGCCATTTGTTGTGAAGTTTAAAAAGCAACATAACTGGTACCTACTGCCTTTAATGTCAAAATCTAACCATCGATAATCTTTGCTCTCGGTGTCTTGTGTATTTCGCTTCAAATCTTAAACTTGATCATCGCTCTTGATGCTAATCACCAACAACCACTCAAACCCTCATCAACAAACTTTGCCCTTTTAACTATGTCATGACTTCAAACGAGGTCTACGAGGCTTTTAAACTTGATTTTTCGAGTTTTCAAGGTAGGAGACCAGTACCTTGTGAGTTTTGAGGAAAATCCCTTGGAGGAGCTAAAATGCAAACGGAACCCTTCAAAGCGGCGCGGCAACCTTTGGAGCCGGCCGTCGCGCGGAGAAAAGTGTCGGGTGGGTGTCGTGCGGTCGGGCGGCCACCTACGAGCACGTCGCGCCTGCGACGTCGCGCCGGCCGTTGAAGACGCTGCAAAACGACGCCGAGCACGTGCGCCACTTTCCCGAGCCGTCGCGGCAGGCGGCGGGAAGTACAAATTTAGGAAATTTATTGAATTTTCTCCCTTGTTTGATCTTTGAATGCGGGCTGGACTCCCCCTTCAGATTTTAGAAGTGAAAATTTACACACCATAATTACCTTCGCTACTATATCACCACAACTCTCTCAACGGTTACTTACCCATTCGGTTGACATTACCTTTAAGCTTCTGTTGTTTGTTTTTAAACGATGGGTTTTCAAATCTCGTTTGCGAGTAGTATCTGATGCTCTTTTTCCCTCAAAATAAAGGTGGTGCTTTCTTCCTTTTAAACGATCAACAAAGATCACGGGCTAAAAACTTTGGAACACGGTGAAAAATGACCTTTAAAGGGGAATCTTCTTGGTTGACAAAGTTTTAGAAGGTACGTAGGTCCCTTTTCCACAGGTCTGTGCTACACACTCTTTGGAATGGTAACAAGTGGTTTGTCATAAGACATATAAACGGTGATAATTCATCACAACCAACTTCACCTCTTGCTGTTTATTAGATTAAATACCACTCGCCTCCTCCATACGAAAAGACAAGCTTGGGCAATATGAAAACAAGACTTTTTGATATATAGTCATTATTCTACTCGAACATTGTGTTACCTCTTTTCCCACCAGGGACATTTCATAACTGAAATATGTTCACTTTATGCACCAAAACATTTGTTGTGATTTGGTATTTGACATTGTCTTTGTTGCTTGATCTTTCCTTCAAGGAAATGAGTTTTCTTTTTTGGTATCAAGTGGTACACGAGTTCAAAATTGTCTCTTTGTCCCCATTCATAGCATTGCACTTTGTCATCCACGCATTTTTATGACTCAACCTTGGTCTTGTTTCACTTTCCCGGTGATAAATTTCTACTTGAGTGTTTCACAGAGTTTTCTCTTGAATTAAATACACTTTTTTTTTTTAGGTTGCATCTTCACTAGACTTCTATGTTTGCTCGAGAAGGATTTCCTTTGTTGATTTACGTATAGGTGATCATGAAAGGTCTTTAACCCCTTTTTATGATCGTGCTCCTTTGGCATTATGTATACAATATGTTCAATATTTTCTCCTCTTTTGGATGGTGTTGTTGACGGATAGCTTTTTTGAAAGTCAATACATTTATATCATAGGCATTAACACTTTCCTTCATTCAATTTCTTTGTGTCTTTTCCCCACTTTTGGACTTACCGATTTTCAACGACTATGACCAATTTTGGCTCTCTGCTCATATATGGAAGGAGAGCTCTTAATCGGAGTAAAGTATCGAAGCCTTTTACCACTATGTCGGACAAACCTTTCTCTAGAATGTGGTGGTAAATGCGTCCATTTTGAACAACATCAGCTCCCAGGCATCACTATTTGCAGAAGCATCAGCATGTTTTTTGAAGGAAACCTGTACAGATGAAAAACCTTGTTCTAAGGTTCTTGAATATTTGTCACTTGGCTTGTTCATCTCATGGCTTCTAATTATATTGACAAAGCTCTTTGTGACTATGAAGGTCATTGCTTTCTTCAACCAAGAACTCTCCTGCTGTGTAATGGCATTGTTTATCATCTTCATTGTTTGATCTTGTGGATAGACGAGGTCCTTATGCTTTGGAAAGTTCCGCGATGTGGTCTTCCTAGGTTCAACCATTCACTTGACTTGAAAGTTGAGGATGATCTCTTTTATCGGGCCAAACTCCCCTTTCCTTTGAGCTTATCATATTTCCCACTATAATCCTGTTATGGTAGGCAATTACATTCATGAAACACGAAGATATTGTGTCATTGTTTGATCGGGGGCAAACTGGACTTTTACGTATGCAGGTCAACTACGCTGCGCCCTCTGCTTATGTATGAAGGAAGGCGTAACCCTCTGCTTGTAAATGAAGGAGTTCCCAGGCCTTTGACAATTTGTTCGTGAGGCAGGTGGCGACCCTTTCTTCTTGTGATTTTCATCTTGGCATTTATGAGTCACGATGAGTGACCTTTGTTTTGCGACTTCATCTCGAACTCTCATAATACATTTGAAAAGCATTTGTTCTTCTAAGCGTGAACTCAAACATTTACTCCATGAGATGGTATATTTCTTTGTCTTTGTAGAACCATAGAACACGGTAGAAAAACCTACTAGTCGAAGCAGGAATGGGCTTCATGCGATGCTGAGACCTAGGGAATATGAGTGGCGTGACTTAAGAATTTGTTTGTCGACTTCATTTTGCAAATTAAGGGATCGATCATGGTAGATGCCTTTCTTGTTGAGAGACCTTTGCAGCTTTTGATGATTGTCAAAAGGTAGAAATGTCCTAAACGCCACTTCCTAACATAGGGAGACCTTTGAAACGGATGTGGATTTGCCTTTTAAAGTGATGGGGCGGACTAATAAAGTTTGAGGTTAGATAGGATTGTTGTGAGGAGGTTGTGGTTTTGCAGTTAATTTGAATAGGTAGAAAGGCGAAAAAGTTTTGGGAGGGTTTTACGGATGACATATTGACATAAGAAATCGGTTTCTAGAAAACTCGGTGAAGATATAGTCATCACTAACATGCGAAAAATACGATGGCTAACACTACATTTTCGCCATTAGGAATCATTTCTTGTATCAACTTTGTCAAACTTTCCTTCAAACCTTCCATGTCTTTATTCAAATATTACATGTTGCATTCTATACCATCCATCTTATATTCCATGTCATTCTTCAAACCATCCATCTTATCTTCTACACATTTCTTCAAACCATCCATCTTAGCTTCCACGCCATCCATCTTAGTTTCCAATATTTTCTTGAAACTATTCATCTTAGCTTCCACGTCGTTCTTCAAACCTTCCATTTCATTTTTTGTTACTCTTTGCAAGAGCGAAATTTTTTGTACTTGTTCTTATAGTTTTGATATATCATGTTTCACTTCTTCCATTTCATGAGTCATAGTAGAGCCTTCTGAGGGTTTAATGGGTGTTGAATTCTTTTTAAGGCCATTTTAGAACCCAATATTGATATATATGCTTCAATATGCCCTTAGAATCCCTTAAAACATATTTTTCAAACAAGACTTATGCAATTTTAAAAAAATACACACTTTTTTCTTGCTTTTGCGAATCTCGATATTGGATTGCTTTTGTGAATCTCGATATTGGATCTGATGTATCTCTGTGATTTCGAATCCCCAATATTTTATCTTTGGTCCTTTATTAGCCCTCTTAATATTCTTTCCAATGCCATGAGTCTGACATGATTTGGATTATTCAAGGCAAAGTTATGCCCAATCTCCTACAATGTCCTAATTATGGACTCGTTTCGTAGAGTGAACTAGTGCGACGTGCCAGGTGTCATTGTTTCCTTTGTCAGCTATGAAATTGATACACAAGAAACTACAACTCGGGTAATTTCGGGAGCCTGAAAAAACCCTAAATTTCACAGATCATATCTCTGAAAATATCACGAACCAAGATCTGAAAGTTCTACACGAAGTTCCTTAGGAATTCCTTGCAAACAAGTTTTTTTTTAGCGCTTGAACCTTCGTAGAAAAAAAAATTATATCGAAAATTCCATGATGATCTGTTTGAAGCAGCGAAACCATAGAATCCAAAGCTTTGATACCAAATATTATGAAACCAGCTCACAAAATAGAAGAAAAGAAAGATCAACGCCTTAAAAATCAGCGAATTCGAGGGGGCAGCGTCCTTTACATTACATAAATGAACAATTCTTGGATGACACAAATGAAAAAACCTTCTTTCTATATATAGGAGTCCATGGGGTCACAATATAATCCTAGCCGACCTAACAATAATAATATAAGGGCACAACAATAACAATAGTGTGCTATTATGGGGCACAATAATAACAAAATGGGGGCTACATGGGTACAACAATAACAACAAGGGGGCTATACTAACAACAATAAGGGACTGCACTAGTAATATAGGGCTCTAACATAAGTGTATTGACAAATAGAGTGATAATTGTTCTACTATTATTTTGATAATTAAATAATAATAGATTTTCTATTAGATAGAACATACAAATTTCATGATTAAGTATTGACGTTTTCTATTTTAGATAAGGATTGATTTAATTTTTATTTATTTTTCATTTCACTTGTTTGAATGCCTAAATTTTATTGGAATTCAACGACTTATAAGTAAAATCATTTGTTCATCCATTCTTATATTTGTCCATGTAGTGTAAAGCACAAACAACTGTTAGATCCTAACAGTATAAGAAAACCAAAATGGAATTGTAACTTAATATATATATTGAATTTTTTTTTAATGAAAAATATTTACATATTTATATATTTTATAAACAATATATATGTTTTGGTTTTAAGGATTTAATTACTTAGAGGTCAAAAACTATTACAATAAAGTTAATTATGTAAAATAGTTTTAAAAATTTAACTTAAATATAAAAAACATGATCAAATTTGCAGTATTAAAAAAAAAATTGTGTATATTACTAAAATCCAAACACATCACATTGAATGACAGTGTCACATGGAATTACAGTCAAGCTAATAAAGAGTTCGTTGTAATGGTGCATGTGCTCGATGATCTGAGCTCTCAGAAACAACTGTATGTAGTCCTCCTCGAATGAATAGGCCATTGAAGGTTCAAAGCATTGCAACTTAATGTCTTCTTTTTATCTTCGCAAACATAGTGAAAAAATGAGAGGTGTACCTGTTACACAGTGATATCAAAAATGCCTTGAGATTGTGCATTCAAAAATAGTATGCCTGAACCCTTCATGAAGGCATAGAGGTAGAGTACATGATTTTTGTAGAACAATCCAAAATGCATGGTAGGATTTACAAAGTAATCATGACCACGTAGTTATTTGACACAAGTAGACTTAGTAAACCAAAGGGCCTGCGCCTGGAGCATCTAGATAATATTCCAGGGAAGGAATTCCATCTTGGTGGTACATAAATAATTAACCTATTTTAATTAAGAACATAGCATGTGAATATAGGGTAGTAGTTGAGAGAGACGGAGAGTCACAAAATACTATATATTTATGTCACTGAAATTCCCTCTAAGAATAAAGGCATAGCAGAATACGATTTGAACCAAAAGGATAAGCATATGTAACATTGAAAATAACAGAAGGTACAAAAGATTTCGAAGCCTAAGATATTTCTTGTCTTCATTAACACTGAACAGTAAACCATGCATAAACCCAAATAATAATGTGATTAAACAAGAAAACTAGTAAATTACAAGCGTAGAATGTTACACTTCCAGAGAGGGTGGTAAACCCTAGCCTAAAACTTCATAATTATGGCAGATTCTGTCATAACTATTAGTGGAAACTAACCCTCTCGCTCTGAGGTAGAGCAGGGTTGATCCAATTGTAAAACCATAAAGAAATTTACAATATTTTGAGTAGAACATAAAACTCTCTGCCGAAAGGGAACACCCTATTTTGGTGAGAGACATAATCATAGCTGGAATCAAGCAAAGTATTTGCCAAAGGAAGAAGGTAACACGCGAAGCAGAGCACCTGGAAAGTTATGAAATTTATGTTAGCCGAAAACTTGATTTCGTTGCTCCAACTGAAGGCTTTACATGAATATGAGAAGTGTGGCATACCTCGAGGAAAAAGGAAAACTCAACTTTAGTTTCAAACAATTGGGTGAACAAAAGAAAATAAGTAAGTGAAATCAGACACCTAGAGCTGTCATATCTGTAGGGACTTGCGTTGCAGGACCAACAAAGTCTAGGAGGATAATTCCTGCACAATACTCATACAAGATTAAACAAACAATTTAACAAACTCCAAGACAAAATTATCATTAATCAAGCAGAGAAAACCCTGCAGAGAGAAAACCTGAAAATAAAATAGGGGTTGGCATAAGACTCCCACAATTTGAGACTGCGTAGCTTGATCTGTTACCATGATGATGATTTACTTAGTCGATAGAATGGAAGAGTATTGAATTCAGAGCAGGAAATAAGTTGAGAAAATCATCTTATGGTTTAATTCAGACTTGGAGGAGGAGGAAAATGGGAAGGTCAAAAGAAAAATTCAAAATCGAACCAGTGCAAAACGGTTGCCCTATGTAACCCTAAACCAGCAGCACATTGTGATGAAGATGGGGATGCGTGGACGATGTGATCCAATACAATTGTCCCAGCGTTGGAAGAAGTGAAAAATACCGTAGCCACGTTTAGCCATCCTAGGTGGTGTCAACCATCCATAGAATGGTAAATCCAATGTTCAAATTTAAGATCAGGGTTAGCCGCTAATATAAATGTTATGTGCCCCCGATCATATATGAACTTTGTACTTTTGGCTCATTGATCGAGCTAAGGAAAAATAACATCTTAAATTTGTTAGCCAATCAATTTGGAGAAAAATAAATTAAAATAATGTAAAAAAATACTGAAATTCAATGTCCAATGTTAAACTATGTAAATTTTGCCAATTTTTTGGGCCAAACCTGAACTAATATGGTTTTGACCAAAAACTCAATGCAATATCCTATGCCTGCGGAAAGGATAATAATAATAATACATTACACCTTTATACAATATATGAAGCCTTTGGCTCATTGATCGAGCTAAGGAGAAATACCATCTTAAATTTGTTAGCCAATCAATTTGGAGAAAAATAAATTAAAAAAATGTAAAAAAATATTGAAATTCAATGTCCAATGTTAAACTATGTAAATTTTGCCAATTTTTTGGGCCAAACCCGAACTAATATGGTTTTGAGCAAAAACTCAATGCAATATCATATGCCTGCGGCAAGGATAATAATAATAATACATTACACCTTCATACAATATATGAAGCCTTTATCATTTCTATAATAATTTTCAGAAATCTTTTAACTAATCTTTAGTGACCATTTTTAATTTCATTCTTTTCGTTATACTTAGACTTTTTATTATTAATAATTATATCATAGTGAATTATTTTTTCATAATCCCTTTAATTAAATCTATAGGGTGTATATTTTAGAATAGGGTTTACAAAATTTTAATTTAATTATTGAGAATTATTAGGTGGATGATAGGGATTTAACCTCTATGGAATATTCTAGAATATTCTTGAAAGCATGCATAAATCAAAAGTTAAGATTTATATCTGATTTAAATTTATGAAGGGAACGAAATGAAATACCGATTTAAAACCAAAACATAGAGATACAATGAAACTCGAATTCAATTAAAAAATGGAAATGTTGAAACTATATACATGTATAATGAAAACAAGCTAGTTTGAATGGTAGTAGCTTATTTATGAGAAGAGAAGTGACGATTATGACGTCTTGAACTGTGTTATAATGAGGCTATGACGTCTTTTATAAAAAAACCCAAAACATCAAAAAATCTAACCCTAGGAGATGAAACACCAAATGCTTATGGGCCTCGATGGGGTAATTTGGATCATCAACTTCTTGGGGTCGTAACTTTGGCATATGATCTTTGCTTGATGTGCATGCTAGCCCATCAGAGAGGTCTATTTGAGGAGTACAATTTCTCACTGCCTATGGTAGTTGTTTCCCCAAAAACATCATTTAGGGTCTCAAAATGGCTCTTGAACTTCGGGACTTGAAACTTCCAAAATAGAAAACTACCAAAATAGGGAAATTGTGATGTGAGACAATGGAATAAGTGGGTGGCCACCGATATCCACGTGATCCAAATTAATCATGCTCATTTTCCCCTTTTAATTATATTTATTAATTAAAAAATATATCATATGAACACGTGTTATATAAAATGATTTACGATTTTTTGGGCATGTGGTATTGATAAGCCATCGTATTGGCCCATGGTATTCGAACAAAGCCTATTTGCAAATATTTACGCCGACAAACATGTCTATTTTGGAATAGTTTTTCTAGAATTTTAATTTACTTATTGAGGATTATTAGGTGAATGGTAGGGATTTAACCTCCATGAAACTTTCTAAAATATTCTTTGGAGTATGCACAAATCAAAGGTTGAGATTTATCTCCATAATAGTTAATACTCTTTTTTCCCTTTTAATTAAATTGATTAATTAAAGAAAATATCATATGAAATGAGTTATGATTTTTTTGGACATGCGATATTAATAAACCTTGGTATTGGTCCATGGTATTATAACAAAGTCTATTTTGCATATATTTTGATTCTTAAAATTTTAGTGCCGTGAGATGTATCTTAAACTAAGTGTTATGATGTTCATCATAGATTGATGCCTATAGGTGTTTATCAACCACTTAATTTATTATATGGTCATGTTAGTGAATACTTATGATTCAATTTGGATGTATTGAGTTGTCTTCCTATTTAGTCTCTTGCACTCTGCATCATCTTCATTGTTCTTCATCTTCATCCATATATTTAGTTGTTGTTATCTTTCTGTACAATATGCATCATATCTTTTTTTATGATTCTAGATCTTGAGTCAATTATTGGACTGCACATCTTCATCAATGATTTCTTTAACTTACTCTTGACCTTCCCATGGGTCTTCTATGGATTGCTTTTTAACCCTTACATCATACTTAGGTTTTCCTAGCTTGTCCTTGACTTGAAAGTGTTTTGAGTTACCATGAACCAATCATTACATCAAGTCGTTTCCACTGACCACAAACCTCCATTTGTCATTACAAAGTGGTTTTTGGATTACCACAAACCATTACACGAAGAACACTCATACTTCATTTGACTCAAGAAATGACTCAATAAACTAAAAACTCTTTCTGTAATGACAACTAACATTTGGAGGACCAACCAACTCAAGAAGTTTATATGGAAGATATTGTTGTACATTTGAATACTTAACCTGTAAAATCTTTTCAAAATAGATGTAATTTTCTGCTATTCAAGCACATCTACAAACCACATTGTCTCTGTATATGAGGATTTGAGACTACTTCATTCCAACACTTGTGATGATCATGATTTATAAGACCACAAACACTATAGGGATGTAGGTTCCAAAATTTGCCTTTTACATGTCTTTTTCTTCCACAATGATTGCAATATTGCACTTGCTTTTGCACTTAATTCATTGTACTACAACTTGTAAATGGTTCACCAATTGTCAATGTTTTTGCTTTCACAAATTTGATAACTCCATTGCTCTTTTCACCTTCATAACCTAGGCTTTCATTTTTTGGCCTTACACACTGCTGAATACCTTACCTCTTTTACCTAAACCTTTTCCTCTTCAACTTTTCTTTGCTCCAGAACAAAAGAAAGATATATGTACATCAACACTATTATCATCAAACAAATGGCAAGTATTAATAAAAACTATCAAGGTAGCATCACAAATGGCATCACTTACTTTTTTTGATTTAACAGTTTTACATCATTTAAGTGCTAACAACACCTTTTCTTTGGCAACTAATTCCTTCTACAATGATTCTATCAATTTATACTTTATACATTTTATATCAATTTATACTTCATTTTCTATCAATTTATACTTTACACATTTTCGTTGGCAACTAATTCCTGCTACAATGATTCTATCAATTTATACTTTTGATCTTGAATTTTCAAAAAATCATTTAGAAATTATCTAATAATTTAACTTTTCCTCTAATGTGTTTATGCCATGTAACTTTTCTTCTAATATGTTTAATCATTGTAAAGCAAACCTACAAAATTCATGATAATAATATGATACTTACACGCTGACAATCACACAAAAACAAAATATACTTTTAAAAAACAAAATATACTCTAAAAATCACATTGTATTAATTACAATATTAATCATAATATCCCATTGAGATGTTGCAGTATCTCCTGAATATCTCTCTGAATCTTTCAGCTAATTCTTTGTGATCTTCATCCCTAACTTTATACATAAACTTCTAAAATAAGTCTCTCTCGTCATTCTGAATTATTCTTCAATTTCAATGTTGTTTTTTTTTAATTTTAAATTCAGTGTTTTAAACTTCTTTTATTTCATTTTTTTTCAAGTTATTATTATGTAAAAATCTCCCTCAACTTAGATTTCAAAGCTTCATACCATTCCAGGTTTAGATTTCAAAGTTTCATACCAATCCAGGTTTAAATCCGAGCAATAAACAAGGGAACGCTGAATCTCAACAACCACAGCCAGAAGATTACAGTTTTTGCCAGGTTTAGCATGCTTTAAGGTTTTGATTTATATATAAAAAGGCACAAAATCACTTCACAAATTTGAGCACCATTTCAAATTACTGTCTTTAAACAAGGTTTCAGAGCACCATTTCAAATTACTATCTTTAAACAAGGTTTCAGAGATGCACTGAACAGAAAAAAATAAAATAAGCCCATGGAAAGCAGAATTTCCAGAGAGCTGAACAGACCAACGCAACCAACAATACACATATATCTAGATAGATATTTTTATGTATAGAACTTATTACTGTGTGGAGCCACACATGGCAGGGCGAGCTCAGGAGGAGGGCGGAGAAATTCTTGCCAATTTGGGCTGCTCAGAAGAAGCCATTTCTGCAGAAGAGGCCTGAAGCTCCACGGCGGTCACAGGTCCAACTGCTGTGGACTGATATTGGGGATTCATGGCCGGAGATGCCTGAGTGTAGTATACCTGTCGGGAAGCCGGTTCATACATGACATTCTGATACGAGTATGGGTCTGTGTGCGCAAGGGGAACGGGCACAGCCGGTCTGTACATTACCCTTGCATCGCTGACACCGGGAGCCGGGGCGTACGGGCCCTTGGGAACTGGCGCAGGGACTGGAATTGCTTCTCTGTAGGGTTCTGCAGGATCTGGTGCGCTCTGCCTCATAACGGTCGGCCCTGCCCGAACGGTGGTTACAGGATTTGACAAGGGCGCCGCTTCTGAACTGTAGACCTGCACGGGCGAGGTCATCCTCTGCATAGGATTATAATAAGAGCCTCCGGTCGCAGGCACGGGTACCGGTTGCCCCATTGGACGAACAGCAGTCATGGGCATGGGAGATCCAGCGTGAACGAAGTAGACGGGATGATATTGTTGATCCACGTGGGTTTCTTGCATTTGCCAGTAGCTCTGCGGAACGAAATGGGAACCCTGCTCCTGCATGAAGTACTCGGGTTGAGAGGGGTTTTGCTGAATCTGTTGCTGCTGAGGCATGTAGGCCGGATCCACAGGGTTTGGCCTGGTCATTTCTTGATTTGGCAAATTCACAGCTCTTACAGGGTCTGAATATATCCTCCTACCTTGTATATTAGGGTTAGGGTTAGGGTTTTCATCTACAGGCCGAGCGATCGGGTCCAGCGGCTGTTGCCTCAGCTGGAGCTTCTGAAATTCTTGAATGGGAACCTGCTGCTGCGGCGGCCGCTCCGATGTGTACTGCTCTTGTTTCTGGATATTCGTGCTTGCTGCCCGATCTGCGGTCTTTAAAACCGGTACGACCTCCGGAACAGGGCCTGAATCAGTCGGCTTCGAGTTTGCATTTACCCGCAGATTACTTTCCTGTTCGTAGCCGCGGCCGAGATTTACACCCACACCCGCCTCGGCCTGATCAGAGCCCTGCTGCTGCTGCGGCGCTGCTGATGTATTTATTCGTGCAGGAGCAGAGGCGATGGAATCAACAGATGAATATTCGATCATCGGAGAATTCGGTGCCGACTGAACCTCCGTCTGCTGTTGTGAATCTCTTCCCTGGTAAACATCCTGCCCGGGCTTAGTATTCGTCTGATCAGGCACAAAATTTCTCTGAGCCGAGCTCCGATCTCTGTCCACTGCATTGCCTTCCAGCCCAAACAAATAGTCAGGCATATTATTCATCCAAGGTCCACCCTGCGGGGCAGTCTCGGATCTACTAACCGGTCCAACATTGAGAGCATCCACGAACCAATTCTCTCGCTTCGTTTCCTCCATCAGAGACCCCATGCTGCCCTGCGACGAAGCTCCATCGGGCTTATTGGCAAACACAAAGAGCCTCAGCCTCGAAAACCTGTAACCCATCTTCTGCAATCTATCATACTCCGCCATCATGTTCTCCAAATCTTCATCATTGGTAACAGAAACCAGAGCATCCAGATCCTCATTGGGCAACTGATATTTGAACGAAACACTGTTTCCCCAAATACTGGAAAGCTTCCCAATCATGCCCGAGAATCTGATGTTGCGATCCACTGCCAGAATCCGGGTATCTCCGCCCACATATGAAAGCTGGTTGTCATGGGGGCGGGGAAGGATTTTTCCGCCATAACTGCACATCAGTCGGACCCGGGAACCACCGGTCGAATCGGCGGCCTCCCACCTCTGTTCCGAATCAGTTTCCCTTGACCGTGGCGAAGAGCTCAGAGAGTCCGGATACCCTGAATCCATCTCGTAAGGATTCATCTCCATTCTCCTCACTTCACCCATATAAATCTTTCTATATATCACAGGAGCCGAGCCGATGTCAAGTCAAACCAGGGCGCTGCTACTCAGTCTAATAATGTCATATACCATTTTCAGCCCTAGGGACAACCTTGATCTTCAAGCAATGGGAAACCCGATCTAGACTTTATGGCAGCACGACTGATAAGATAGACATACGAACCCCGCGTTACCGGGTCCCAGAGGAAGAAGAATTTAAGATTGGGGTTGGAGGCCATCTCCATCTGGTTTTTAAACAACTTTTTTCGGGGTTTGCGGTGGCGTTCATCGGACGGGAGGAGAGAAAAGGGCGAAATGGGGGCATTAATTGGGGAGTTGCATCTACCAGCACGACTGTAGAGTCATCGGGAGATTGGTGTCCCGTCTTTTCTTGCGTGTCTGGTGGGGTCGTGAGGCGACTTGGAGACGTGTTGCTTGGGCAGCGAGGCAGGCAGTCATCGCCTGTCGCCATCCCTATTTTGGCTCAGTGCAGCCCAGGTAAACGCGTGAGAATCAGTGGCAGGTAAACGCTCTAAACGTCCAAGTGATGTTCTCTTCCCATTACTAAAATGATCAGCTGAGGTTTTTTCTCCTCCATAGCCATGACTTGTGGAACCATGACTAGCATCAGTGAGGTTCTCTTCCCATTACTAAAATGATCAGGTGAGGTTTTTCCTCTTCCATAGCCATGACTTGTGGAACCATGCCTAGCATTAGTGAGGTTCTCTTCCCATTGCTAAAATGATGGGAGGTTTTTCCCCTCCATAGCCATGACTTGTGAAATCATGACTAGCATAACTAGACTAGTATCACTAGTTGAGACCCATCATAAAAATGATTTGTGTGTAATTTGTAATGTTTATAGAATTTTTAACTTCGACATAGAGGTGGAGTTTTGAAACCAAAATCAATTTGGAAACCCTTAGATTAAGGAATAATATTTTCAACTCCGACAAATCTAGGTTGTCTATAATTCTATTTTTTTTGAAGAATGGAAATTCGGGATGGCTTATTTCAAAACGACTACTCTCTAAGTGTGACTTTTTGGAAAGTTTTTCGGTTTAGTGTTTGATCTAATTTGTCTAGAATCCGAGAGTGATTCATTGAAATCACAAGTTTGATAGATGAACTCTTCACAATCGAAGTGCCCTAAGGGTTTTTGAGGGTGTTGAATCGATATATGTAGTTAAAAAACTAGTTTAAACAACACAAATCAAGATTTGACCACAATTTTTTTCATCGACCAAAAATCTGTCGAAAACTCCAAAAAGTCACACTTAAAAGACTACTCCTATTCCAAAATAGGCCAAGCCTATATATTAATTGGATTGGTATATGAGAAGAATATTCTCAACTCAGCTTATTAAATCTAAGTTATCCATAAATTTTTATTTTTTAAAGAATGGAAAATCTAGAAAGCCTATTCTAAAATAGGCCCCACCTATATATTGTGATGAACACTTTAGGAAAATAGAATGTGATGTTTTTTTGGGTTTGAGTGTGTAGGTTAAGAGTAGTCTAATTGTTAGATGAAAGAACTATTTGTCTAATAGTAGAATGTCGTCACAAAGATTATGATGGCCTATTAACACTTAATAGAATAATAGAATATGACTTTTTTTTTGCTTTAAGTGTGTCTAGGTTGGGGTTAGTCTACATGTTAGATGGAAGAACTATTTGTCTAATAGTAGAATGTTGTCACCTAAGATTGTGATGGCCTATTAATACTTAATATAATAATAGAATATACTGTTTTTTTGGGTTTAAAGATTGGGGTTAGTCTACATGTTAGATGGAAGAATTATTTGTCTAATAGTAAAAATGTTGTTGCCAAGATTATGCGAGACTCTATTGAGCTTGGAGGTCTCTTGAGACAATGTGTTACACCATTTTTTTGGTCATCTAACCTATTATTATTAGATGAACCCAAGTACACCATGTAAGACCAATTTTAC
This sequence comes from Pinus albicaulis, assembly GCA_034641835.2. Classification (NCBI taxonomy): domain Eukaryota; kingdom Viridiplantae; phylum Streptophyta; class Pinopsida; order Pinales; family Pinaceae; genus Pinus; species Pinus albicaulis. The sequence goes on from JAXQQM020077546.1 coordinate 132,983, forward strand.
CCCAAATAAAATTGCTTTCACCACATAAAATAACTTATTTGGTCATATTTAACCCACAACAAAGAAATTAATTAAATAAATCCTTATTTATTTAATTATTTCCTAAGAACAAGTTATTTAAATCATTATTTAAATAATATTCTTAGTTAAATTTGACTAAATCATCCATAAATAATCAAATAAACCATTATTTATTTAATTATATTCCCATCATTCCCTTAAAATGATAAATAAATCATTTATTTATTTATTATTTATAAATAAAGGAATTGACCCAAGTCAAGAATCATTTTCCCTCCAACAAATATAATAAAATATTCCTAAAAGGTGCTTCTAGAATTCGATTAATAATATTTTATTCATGCACCGAGCTCTAGACCGCCCCAATATTTTGTTATAAATAGGGGGGTTTTCCCCATTCATTAGTCACCTTGATTGCATTAGATCACTCTCGATCTACTCTTGGTCACCATTTTCCATTTCGCTTTATGAACTCCCATTGAGTTCCATGTTTGTTTTTCTACACCACTAAGAGAGAGAAATGTTAGATCTGAAACACTGAGGACTTTCAAGAACCTATCCCACTGAGGAGAACCAGAAAACACCTTTCTTGTTTTCCTCTCAGGTGCCCCATTCTTTAATATAATACAAAATTCTTTCAAATACATTCTTCTTGTCTTGTCCATTGGATTTATGGAGCCATATTATATTTTATCTGCTTAATGTCTTTGTGCTTAGATATGAATTTATGCGAAATGACAAAGATATTTACGGCCATAAAAATTAAAATTAACACACGCCACACACTGACCCTAAGTGAAGAAGAGCCTGGTTAACACCGCCTGGCAAAGACTTTAAAATCAAATGACACTGCACCTCCCTGCCTTTGTCGGTTTTTCTTCTTCCCGTCATCATTGCGCCTCCAAGGCATTTATCTCAGAGACTTCTTGGCCTTCACCCTCAGTTTCTGGTTGGTCGACTTACTCCTTCTCGTCATCGTTGAGTTAGTCCTCCCCCGAGTCCACACTCCGACTCATCTTCTGATTCTTTGGTTTCTCCCCCTACTTTTGGTTCCCCCCCTATTACCTTCACCATGTCTGATCCAGGGCCTAACGCTAGTGGCAACCCTGGCCCTAATGCTGGGACTGTTACTAGCGGCACCGCCACAGGAACTCCCTCGACTGCTCGCTTACTCCCCTTCATGTTAGGCCTCAGTCTCCCCGATTTCAATAAGTTGATCAATGATCCTATCCGCCACAATGTTGGTTGGCCTGCTATGCCAACCAAGCTCCCCTTTAACATTCCCAAGTTCGAAGGCCTTGCTGGAGAAGATCCCTCCAACCATATCTGATCTTTCCACATGTGGTTTTCATCCCATTCCATTACTGATGATTCCATTTTCTTAGATTGTTCCAACGCACGCTTACAGGCGAAGCTTCTAAGTGGTATGTTGATCATCCCACTTCCTCTCATACCACCTTTTCGACTCTTGCCTGCGATTTTTTATCTTATTTCTAGCTTCCCCATCGTTATAAAACTGGTATCAAACTTTTGACTTCTTTCTGTCAATCATCGGCCACCCGCCTATCTGATCATGTCTAGGAATGGTGGAGAAGAAAGATCCTATGTCAATCTCCTGCCTTAAAAGACTGTGTCTACATGGACTCATTCCTTAGATCTCTCTTGCCACCTATTGGAAAATATGTCGCATCGCATTTTCCTCAAACCGAAGAAGCTGCCCTCCAAATGGCGTTAAAATATGACCTAATCTATGCTCAGACGGGTTATGATTATACTGTTCTACCTAATCCCCCCAAACCCGGCAATGCCCATGCTCCGGGGACACCTCCTGCCACCAATAGTATCGTTGGAGCTATCTCTCATCCATCCGCTCAACCTCCCATGAGCTATGGATTTCCTGGGGAGGGGGCACCACTTCCTGCACTTCTCCCCCTCCTAGTATCACACATCTAGGATCCAGCATGCCTCCTCTTTCTGCCCAAACCCCTATTTACCACACTGTTACCCAACCTCATTATCATCCATATCCACAGCCTAGTGCTCCAACTCCTCCAGCATTAGCACCCCCGCCTCCCTTGTCTTCTCAACCCCTACAATAGGAGCCACCACCCCCTTAGGGGCAGGTGTATGCCCAACAGAGCACAACCAATCCTTTCTTGCAGCAACGCTTCATGGCTACCCAACCTCCTCACGGACAGGTAACCACTAAACCTCCTCCATCTGGTACCTCTGATTACCAGATCCTCATGATGAACTCTGACCAACCTATAACTATCGATCTTAACCTTCACACTTAGTCCCGTCCATACCCCTAGCCTCCTGCTCCATCTGTCGCCAAGTCACCTTCTTCAGGTTCTACAGAGCCTCTTTCGACAACTAATGGTCCCTTGCATATCCCTCCGCCCAACGAATAGGTTCATAGCAACATTCCTAAGGGACCATTACACCGAAATGCTACTTTTGACTGAGCTGCCCATTCGTTTAGCATAGTATATGAGCTGGCCCAATCTCCTATTTCCATTTCAATGCTGAAACTCCTCCAGTCCTGCCCCTCCCAAAGAGAAGATCTACTATCTACCCTGGGCACTGTAGATCCAGCAGATGACCAATTGATTGTTTTCGATGCCCATTAGTTAGAGTCTCCTCCTCTTCCTACTTCCGTAGCTTTCCAAATCTCAATCAAAATCTGAAACACTAACATTTCCCAGTGCATCATTGACGAGGGGGCATCCACTTGTGTAATGTCCAGTTCAGTTTGGAAACAACTCGGATCTCCTGAGCTGGCCCTTTCCACAATCACCCTTTGTGCGTGGGATGGCCATGCTTCCCAACCCATTGACCTCTTATGTAACTGTCCTATCACCCTTGCGGGCAAGACTGTTTGTGTTGACATTGAAGTTATCGATGCCTCTCTTGACTATAACATTATTTTAAGGCATAGTTACACGTATGCCATGTCTTCCATCCCATTCGGAGTCCACCGGAAGATGTTTTTCCCTATTAATGGAAATATTTTCACCATCGACCAGTTGACGTATCATGAAACAAAATCTCAGACTTCCCATGAGTCCACCATCTCTACTGTCACCAACAAGCAATTTTTTGATTCTTTGACCAGTGTTTCCCCCAGCATCTACAAAGACTCCTCCTTTCTTGGAGCTTTCCCAGGTCCTCCCCCTCCTTCTGTCTCTGATCCCAGCTTGGCGAATGTTTGCATGATGCAATCGTCCTGGGCCAACCTTAAGCAACCCGCTTTGGCCAGTCAGCAACCTCAATCTCGCCCATCGCAACCCGCTCCTAGCCCTTCACCGCAGCCAGTAGCACCTCTCCCTTCTGACCCTTTCCCCACTGCTAATACCCCTGTGCCTCTCTACCCTCCTGGGTCAATTCCACCAGGTCTCAACCATCTTGGAGCCATCCCTCTTGGCCATTACTCCACTGGTCAGATACTATTCCTAACTCCCCCACCAGGACTGTACATGGTACCTATCATGGCCACCCTCTATCTTCCTAACCTGACCCTTGGGATTCCCATCTGGTACCTTGACCCTCCAGCCACTACCTTGACTGGTCAACCCAAACCTTATCTTTCTTTGACCCCGGTTCAACTGATCCCCATGACTTCTCCTGCTACAACAGTGCCTCAGTCACCTCAATAGGACCCACCTCCTATTGCCACCACTTCAGGTAAGAATGGCAAAGCTCACAGGGGGGCATCAAAGGACAAGGCTACCCTGACAAACCCTGCCCCTCCTCGACCTCCAAAGCATACCATCTAATGTGCTTTGTGTGATGTTTTCGACCACACCACCCATACCTGTCCTGAACTGCATCATCTCAAGCCCATGGTTAACATCGCGTTCCCTGAGTCCACGGTCCCAAAAGCCTCTGTTCCTTCCGCGACTGCATCCAAGAACCCCAAGACTATTCACACCAACCACCCCTATGCTTTGTGTGATATCCATGGCCATTACACCCACCTTTTTCCCCGCCTCGACGACTTCCGCTCCTCTCTAGCCGCGGTTCGCCAATTCGAGGCCAAGCGCAACGAGTCCACCTCTCCCCTCTTTGCACATTTTGCTTCGGCAGAACTACCAGACATGACTGCTACCATTGACCTTCCCCCTCTTGATGTCATGATGACGGAGCCTTCGTCCACCATTTTCTACCTATCATCATCCATGAGACCCTCGGGGAACATTCCCTCTGAATCCTCCCTTGTTGTTTCGCTTGACCTTCCTTCCGCGATCACCTTGGGCTCAACATCGGTAGATCCTTTATTTGCCTACTCTTCGGTCACCCCTTGTGACGATTGTAGAAATTTGCTGAATAATGATTAATTATCCACCGAGACTATCCTGATCACATATTAATTTGAATTCATATGCAACACATAATCTCTTCCACTCAGATCATCACACATGCAGAAAATAAAACAAGCGATAACACATCAATTCATCATACACATTAACATAGTATGTATGGGGAAATCTTATAGCTGAAAACTCCGCAGCTATTGTGTATATTATAATGGAGAAATCATGTAACAACTCAGTACAATCCTCCTCACAAGTACTCAGTACTTTCTCATGAAGTTACATACAAACTAGCTCAGTTTTGAACAGGTTACTGGTTCAAAACTCACCACTAATTGCCTTGCGTCTATTGCGCAATCATGGCCTGTCTAAATAGAGATCCAAGGTTCGAATCTCCTTGGCTTGACAGCGCAATCATCATGGGCAATTCCTCCAAGTGTGGTGCAAATCTCATGCACAACTAATGTCGCCACTGATAGCTAACTCCACCCTTTCATCTACTTCTTTCACTGGTCTCCACTGAACTGTCCATGCACTGTAGTGAACTGATGTGTTCTTGAGTTGAATAATGAGTTACTAATTAATGAATTAAATAATATTTAATTCACTCCACTCATAACTAGTTGATTAACTAGTTAAACTAATCTCAACCAGTTCAACTAAATTAAACCAAACACAACTCCACTAGCTGTCTCATTAACTCCACCAAACTTCTGCCACTGAAGTCCTAATTGAAGTCAACCATGCATGTGCTCACCAAACCCTTGGGAATAGCGTAATTCCTCTGTTAGATGCATGAGCCACTTCCAAGGCTCGAACTGAAGTGCTCCAAGAGAGTAAACTGAAGTTTATAGTCCAAATATTATTAAGGGTAAATAATATTTGACTTCCCTATTTTAAGGAGAGGCACTCTAAAAATAGACTTCGACCTATAGGTCCAAAAAATAGAGGTCCATCTATTTTTACCAACATGACCAATACCCAAGAATAAATATATTCAAAAGTAAATCCCCGGACCATGCTCCGTATGTCTAAAAATAGACATAGTCTAAAAATAGACTTTGCGCCAGAATTTGCCTGCGGGCCCACTTAGTGGAAGGCGACTTCATTTCACTAAGCTCCATCATCTTGCTGCATTCTCAACACTCCCTCTCAGCAAGATATGGATTATCTGCAATCCCTATCCTGCCTCTGTGGAATTCGAACTTGCTCCTGGTGAGCGCCTTCGTCAGGATGTCGGCATCCCGATCCTCCGTGGGAACATATGAAAGCATCATGATTCTCCGCTGAACACAATCTCTGATATGATGGTACCTGATGTCGATGTGTTTGGATCTATCATGAAATACCGGATTAGCCGAGAGTTTAATGCAACTCTGGTTATCACAGTAAATCACTGTAGGCTCCAAATGCAACCCGAACAATCCAACGAGGATCTTCCTCATCCAAATAGCTTCGCATGCAGCCAAGCTTGCTGCCATGTACTCGGCCTCTGCTGAACTGAGTGCCACGGATCTCTGCTTCCTGCTGTACCAGGAAACTGCTGTCGACCCAATGCTGAAAAATCCTCCAGAAGTGCTCTTCCGGTCCGTTGGACTCCCTGCCCAATCTGTATCAGTGAAGCCAGAAAGCTTCGCTCCATCCTCCTGTCTGTACCATAGACCATATCCCGATGTGCCTCTGATATAGCGCAATAAATGCTTGCCTACCTTCCAAAAGAGCTTGGTAGGCTTAACCATAGCTTGCGAAAGTTGGTTAACTGCATAGCATATATCGGGTCGTGTATTGACCAGATACATAAGCGACCCCACCAACTATTGACATAAGGAAATCAGTTTCTAGAAAACTCAGCTGGAGATATAGTCATCACTAACATGTAAAAAATACTGATGGCTAACACAATACATGCTTGCCTGCCTTCCAGAAGATCTTGGTAGGCTTAACCATAGCTTGCGAAAGCTGGTTAACAGCATAGCATATATCGGGTCATGTGACCAGATACATAAGTGACCCCACCAACTGTCGATAAACGGTGGCATCCACTACCTCCGTTGAAGTAGCATCCTCCTTCCTCCAACCACCAGGAAGAGGAGTATCAACAGGCTTGCAGCCATGCATGTTGAACTTCTCCAGTATCTCCCGAGCATACTTACCCTGAGAAACAAACAGTCCATCACTACGCTGCCAAATTTCCAATCCCGGGAAATAATGAAGGAGGCCCAAGTCCTTCATCTCAAACTCTTTTGCAAGATCCTCCTTGCATGAGAGTATCAACAGCTCATCACCTGTCAAAATCAAATCATCTACATAAAGTACAATGATCAGCAACTTACCCTCCACCACAATCTAGTATAGGTTAGGATCCGCCTCACTCTTGGAGAATCCAAGTCCGGTGAAATAACTGTCTATCCGTGTGTACCAAGCATGAGGTGCTTGTTTCAACCCATACAACGCTCTCTTGAGTCTGCACACATGCGACTCGCTGCTGAAGATCTCGAAACCTTCGAGCTGCTCTATGTACACCTCCTCCTCAATGAATCCGTTGAGGAACGCAGTCTTCACATCCATCTGATGAATGTGCCACCCCATCTGATCTGAGAGAGCAAGAATCATCCGTATGAAAGAATACCCTGCGACAGGTGCAAAGGTGTCCTCATAATCGATCCCCTCTATCTGTGAGAAGCCTCGGGCAACAAATCTTGCCTTGTACTTCTCCACACTCCCGTCAGCTACCTGCTTCACTTTGTAGATCCATCTCGAACCCACCACTGATTTCCCTTTCGGTCTTGGGACAATCTCCCATGCACTGTTTCTGACAATCGAATCATACTCTTCCACCATGGCATCTACCCATGTGGGGTCCTCCACAGCTTCCTCGAAAGAGGATGGCTCTGTCACGACACATTTTCTCACAAGAGCCATGTATCCAGTGTACCGATTCGGTGACTGTCTTTGTCTGCGTTGTGCTGTAGGTGGTCCTACAATCTTCTCTGCATCTTGAGCCAGTCGCTCAGCTTCTATAGTGCGCTTGCGCCCTCTGATGGTTGGCGCTGCATGAGTGGTCTCTTCCACTCCATGATATTCCTCTTGTGGTTGATCCACATCCGAAAGCTCATCCTTAGGAACTAATATCTCCTCATCTGCATGCAAGTGTGGCTCCCTCTCAAGCGAACACTTCATGGCTTTCTCCTCCTGAAATTTGATATCCCGTCGCACAACAGTCTTGCGAGTGTCTGGAAAATACACATGATAGTTGTGGGGTGTATCAATGTATCCCACAAATATCCCAACCTCTGCAGTCGGATCCAGCTTCTTCCTGGCATTCTTTGTCACATGCAAGTAGACAGGTGAACCAAAAATCCTCAAATGGGAAATGTCAAGTCTCTTACCAGAAAACGCCTCCTCCGGTGTACTCATGCCAAGTATCTTGTGAGGACAACGGTTCTGCACATATACTGCAATATTGCATGCCTCCACCCACAAGTGAAGGGGTAGGCCCTGATCATGCAACATCGCCCGTGCAGCACCCACGATTGTTCTGTTCTTCCGGTCAGCAACCCCATTCTGTTGTGGGTTATGAGGTGCAATGAGCTCTCTCCGAATCCCTTCTACACTGCAAAAGTCCTTGAATTTAGCAGAGATGAATTCACCACCATTGTCGCTCCTAAGAGCCTTCACATGCTTCCCCGATTCCTTCTCAACCAGCACCTTGAACTCACAAAACTTTTAGTATGTCTCGCTATTCTTCTGCATGAAGAAGATCTAGCACTTTGGAGAAAAATCATCAACAAAGATCACATAGTACTTGTGCTTTTTTGTCGAAGCTACAGAGAAAGGACCACACACGTCTGTGTGAACTCTCTCAAGGATCGTCGTGGCGCGACTATCCTTCTCGTGAAAGGTGGCTTTCACACATTTTCTCAAGGTACACCCCTTGCACTGATCTGACTGCGCAAGAGTGCCCTTAGGAAGCCCAGTAGAAATCTGCTGCAGTATCTTCAAAGCGCCATGGTGAAGGTGGCCCAATATCCGATGCCACAGCTTGCCATCACCCCGGCTCACCACTGCTTCTGCCTTGCATGCCATTGCTACGCAGCCATCTACTTGCAACTGATAAATGTTCTTGACTCGAACCCCTATCTTCTGGGTCTCTCCAGTTGTCTTATTGTGCAGGAAAGCTTTTCCCTCGCTGAAGACAACATCATACCTCTTGTCTTCTAACATCGCCACAGAGATCAAATTCTTCTTCAATCCTAGAACATGCATCACTTCCTTCAATATGAAGGGTTTACCAGACTCCCTCTCAAAGGAAATGGTACTGATACCGGTCGCACTGTATCTACCATCATCGCCCATCTCGATGTGCACTCCAAGATCTTTCTCATCCAGATCTGAAAACAGATCTTGATCTCCAGTCATGTGAAACGACGCACCACTATCCAAGAACCATATTGATCCCATCACACTTGAGACCAAGCATGCGATCAGCGAAAAATCCAGCTCAAACTGAAGGGCTAAGGCCTCTCCCGCTGCAGATCCAGCAGCTTGCTTATTTTTCTTCTTCTGCGGAAAATTTGTGGCATAATGTCCGTGCTGGTGACAGTGAAAACACTTCACCTTAGACATGTCCTGCTTCTTGCCTTTCGCACCGGAATGAGAAGATTTCTTACTCTTCCCCTTCTTTTCTTTGGCAGCCAAAGAGAAATTTTCTTCATCAGATGCCTTTGATGAAGATCTGTCTCTGGTATTCTGCCTTATCTCCTCTTGCACAAGATCCGACCAAAGTCACTCCCATCCTGGAAATTTCTCCCGACCATTGACAGAATCCTGATAGGCATGCCAACTCTTCGAAAGATCAAGGAGAGCCAAGCTCACCAGTTCCTCATCATCGACAGTCACCCCCACACTTCCCAGCTCATCCCTGCATTGGATGAACTTCGTGAGATACTTCGGCATACTGTCGCCTTTCTCCATCTTAATATGTCTGAGTTTATCCTTGAGCGCCAACTTCCTCTGGTCGCTCTTGCTCTGGAATAAATCTGTCAACGCTTTCCACATCAAGTATGGAGAAGCTTTTCCATGCATGCTGGATACAATGTGATCCTTCACGCCCTCCAACAGAATTCTTCGACATTTCTCCATCTTCTTTTGCCAAGCCTCAACTTGAGCAGCATCAGTAGGCTTTGGGATCTCAGCTTCTATGAACTCCTTCAGCCCGTTATCATCTAATACCGCCTCCATTCGGTCCTTCCATGCAACATAATTCGAACTGCCCTCAAGGGCATATTCCAGTCGCAATCCATTGAAAGACATTTCAACTTTGGCACCAAGAAAACTACTGCAAATTCGAATTCCAAATTCTGCTGCAAATTCGAATTCCAAGCTCAAAACTCAGCTGCTTCTAGATCTGTGAGAACAAAGCATTTCTAGCACAGAGATTGACTGTAAGGGCATTTACTGGATATATCACCTTTCAAAGAAAGGATGGATCCAGAGGCTACCTGGCCCGTTACAGACTCTGTCTACCGAAATAATTGTAATCACTGTAATAGATCCGATGATCAATTCTGCTCCGATACCATGTAGAAATTTGAATAATTTGCTGAGTTATTCACTGAGATTATCCTGATTACACACTATTTAATCTTCATGCATAATACATAACCTCTTCTAAAATTGATAATCAATATGCGGAAATAGAAAGCAGTCGCATGCGCTCATTAAAACGTAATCAAGCACACATATCAACACAGGATGTAATGGGGAAAGAAATAGCTGAAAACCCCCAACTATCTGTATATTATAATGATGGAGAACATGTAACAATACATAGCACAATACTCCTCACAAGTACTCAGTACTATCTCCAGAAGTTACACACAAACTATATGAGATTTGAACAAGTCAGGGGTTCAAATCTCCTCCAC